>JAODKN010000046.1:1898786-1914560 GCA_026774425.1 Petrocephalus zakoni
ACTCCAATTAGCCTCAGCATGTTTTTGGACTGTGGGGGGAAACTGGAGTACCCAGGGAAACCCCACGATGACACGGGTATGCAGACTCCACACACATGGAACCTGGGCGGAGCCCTGAACCCCAGTGCATGTGACCATTTCAGATGAATTCATGGGGATTTGTGTTAAAAGATTTTTAGGAAATATGTAGAATTTTTTAAATTATTTACTAAGGCTGGTTTTTATTTTCTTGCACCGGTAATATAACTATAATATACGCCCACATTACAGGTGGGCATGCATGTCTAGCTTCTCTGTGAATGACGAGAACCCTGGAGACGAGGGGGGGGGGTGTTCCCAGCTGACACGGTGACGAACTCTCTGACATAATGGGAATAAGGGGGGAAGAGAGACTGGCCTTTATTCCAACGACTAGAGAGGCGGGGCTTATCAAGGCCAGTCCCCATGGCAACTGCTTGTTGTTTGCATCTTGACGGCACAGATAGGCTTGAGTCTTGTCTGAATTTGGGGTGGTCCCCCATGGATGGAGATGGGGGGGGGGGGGAGCAGCGAGGAGACATGTTTACGCTTTCAACAGCCGTTTCTGTGTTTACGTGCATATTTGGCGCGCAGACTTCCCCTTTGTGTCTGAACGCCGTTTAGATTTGCCGCGCCGACCGCAGAGCAGCGCGTTCTGTACTTCCAAGCTCGCACTGGTGTGTGGTCAACCATTTGCACGACTCTCTGGCATATTTTTTCACTCCCGCTGCATGCTGGAGGTAGCAATCTGCGGGTAAGATGGCTTTGTGCTTTAACTGGTCGTTTCCGTGGCTTCGGGGTGATGTGTGGCAGCTGGTACGATTCCACATCAGAAGGTATAAAGCTGACATTCAGGAGGAACGCAGGGTTTCTAGGCCTGAATATGTGTGCACTGTCCAAAAGCTTAGGTTAAAAGCAACATCCTGTCACTATTGATTGTGTTTTAGTAGACTGCAGTTTCTTCCCGCAGAGACCTGGCATTTCTGTATTAATTCCATTTTCCAAGTCTGCCACGTCCCCGGGACACTCTCAGAGCTGTTTGGCCTTCGGTCTTTGCCTGCTAACCCCCACATCTTCCTGCACCTCTCCCAATTTTTAATCCCATCTCACCCAGTATGATGCGACTTGTGGGCCAAAAAAGGGGGGATATAAAGGAGGAGAATGGGGGGGAAAAAAGAGGGAAGGATGTAATGGTCTGGGAGAAGGGCCAGGAAAGGATGGAGAGGGACGGGTGGAAAGAGGGAGGATGGAGAGAATCATGGACCAAAGAGGGAGAGATGGTTAAAAGCTATGAAGGAGAAACCATTGTTTCCCACTTCTGTGGACACTTCCCACAGGAAGTGACAGCTTTTATCACCCAGCACTTCCTGTCCTCCTCTTTATGGCCAGGCTTTGGGATGTTGATTTTGTGTGTGCGTGCTGGGACGGATCCAGACTACACGGAAACGTCTTCAACTTCCAGTGTTCTTACTTTTACCCGTGTAGCATATACTGAAGCCTGGTGTGCTTGCTGCTGCAAAGCATTATGGGCAATGTGTGGCGTTTCGGTGAAGGCAGCAGTATTTCAGGCTGCTGCATTCTATTTTTGAAGGCATATGTGCCGTTAAGATGGACGTTCTTCTAAAAAAGCGCCCCATCATATTTGCATAATGAGGGAAAAAACGCCCGACCCCCATCTTCATCTCCAGCCCATTATAGATGTAATGGAGCTCGTTTCCAGTTTTGTGGGTCCTTCTGCTGAAATGGAATCCCTCCCCTATCAGGCGGAGCTTTTATGAGGTTTTTGCCCTTGTTTTCGCTCCCTCCTTTCCATTTTAACCCCCCACCTCGCCACCACCTTGCCCTCTATTAGTGGCCCCCTCTGAGAGCTAGCGCAAGGTGGTCAAACTGCCTGTTCTCCTCAAGCGTGGTGTGGAAGATGGATGCCGGGCGTGACCTCCAAGTTAGCTACCCCGCTTCGGCGTGCTCAGAGCTGATCTAAATATACTCATCTCAACATCTCAACTCCTCACCAGCACATGCAGGATTGTTACATGCCAGATTTCACCACCCCCCCTCCTTTCTTTGCACTGGTAGATTACACAGTGTAGAGAATGAGAATTAACACAGCATACTGTCTACATTACTCAACATGTAAAGAAAGTGTACAGCACCTATAAAAAGTATGCACCCCCCTGTAGAAATAGCAGGTATTTGGAATTGTTAATTGGGGCCAAAAAGCTTCAACCTTGGTTTCATCAGACCATGCACATTTTGCCACATGCTTTTGGGAGACGATGTATTTTTTTTTTTTTGCAAAATTTAGCTGGGCTTGGATGATGGTTGGACTTTTTGGCCCCAATTCCAGAAGGTATGTTTGCAGTAAAAACAACACTGCGCATCACCAAAAGAGCACCGCACCCACACCGTTGTTTTATTTCAGCTGGAACTGAGGCTTTAGTCAAGGTGGATGGATTTATGAAGAGTTCCAAATACCAGTCAGTTTCAGCATAAACTTTGAGGGTATCTGCTAGGAAGCTGGAGAGGAATTTCACCTTTCCACACGACAATGACCCCAAGCATACATCCAAATCTACAAAAGAATGGCTTTTTATTTTTGATTTCCCCCCTAACAGGTTTGTTTGTTTTTCAATTGAATTGTACAGGTTCTAGGTCACATTAAAGGCAGGAAAGGTTTAGAAATGATTTATTGTGGTCTCATTTTTTATGTCACAAAAACCTGGCATTTCAACAGGGGGTGTATACTTTTTATAGGCACTGTATATATAAAAGAAGATGAAATGTCTTCATGAAGCAGTTGGAGGATGAAAGACGATGGATGGATGGATGGATGGATGGATGCCTGCCAGAGTGTCACTAGACTCCTTACTAAGGGGGACTCATTTTAATGGAAAATAATGAGAACATACTATTTGCACTAATAAATATACATTTATTTGGGGGGAGTCGAGACCAAAGTGACATGGATGGATGGATCGAAAAATAAATGTGGAATAATGTATATTCACTATTGGTGGTATGGTGCATCTGAGGGTATAGGAGAGAGTTTGATACTGGGGGGGGCACGATTATTTAAATGCCAAGGTCTGTTTATTGGGGGGCTGAATGAAGCCTAATTAAATATTAGGGAACCACATCACCCACATCATCTACACCCCTAGGTGGGTCAGTTGGTATATAACACATCCGGGGTTCAAACCCTGGCCCCAGTGTACATGCCCTCCCCCGCAGTCCAAAACATGCGGTAAGGATAACTGTCATGTCTAAGTTCCCCATAGTGTGTGTCTTTGTGCCCTTTGATGGACTGGTGTCTGGGATGGGCTCAACATCCCCCCCCCCCCCCGTGACCCTGTACTGAATTCGATGGATATATGCGTCCGTGACCTTAACCCTCACCATGATGGATGGGTATGTGTCAATTCTAACAGCCTAATTTACAAATCATCCTCGCTTCTTGAAATTGCACTTTTTTTGGCTGTAGGTAGTATGGAGTTACAGCGCATTTAGTTTGTTTTTGATTTAACAGTTAAATGTGCATTACCTGTCCTGCCCCCAAGATTAATGTCCCTGGGAGAGGTACTTAACCTTCCTGCTTAAGTAAGTCTAAATAGGTTAAAGTTTAAAACTGTCATTTGATTTGGACAAATGGGTCTGTTGTGCAAATGAGCAATGTAATATTACTCTCAATCACAGTCGGCGTGCATTCTTTGCCGTATCATTCTTGACGGGAAATCAGAAGAAAAATGTCCTTTTCCTGCTGCTATAGTGGCAGATGTCAAGCACTTAGGATGAATAGGAGCTGGGAGAGGTACTCGCTGTCATGTGCTTCTCAGTCACGCAACACGTCCGCCCACCTCTTTGGCGTGAGGGATGTGAAACTTTTCACCCTTATTTTAGGTTTAGAAGAGGCGCAAACATGTAAATAATATTAAACATCACGGCCTCCATACTGATTTCGGCTGTCAAACTGCAGTAATCTAACCATAAAAATCTGTGCCGGCTTCATGAAATTATTAATAATTTCTCAACGATAGTCATAAATAGGTGACCTGTTTATAACTGCAGTCCCAGGTCAATGTTATAAATGTTAGTTTTTTTTAGTCACGCTTTGATAAACACCGCGATTGTGTCCTTTGGCGGTGGGACCCTTTATTTCATCCCCGGTTAGAAGCCCTCCCCGTCACGAATTACCCCCGGTCCTAATTGCCATGTATTAGGATTGCTAATTTGATTTCTTTATAATTGACTGCCTATCTTTCCATTACGTGCAGTCACCTTGCGAAACGACGGGCGCTGCGATTTCATCTGCGCTACTGCAGCCCCTCGGTGGCCGGAGCGCTGTCACGCCGGATTAATGCGATCGGAAGCCGGCGGCCGCGTCTGAGCTCCGGATAACTAACGCAGCGCGTTCCTCCCGGCTAATTTAATCCGGCTCGGGCGCCTGCGAAATGGACGTATGCTTTTATTTATTCCGAGGCATCTATCAGATATGTCGCCCTTAATGTTATTTTTATGCCTGTGTCTCGCTTCCCCAGAAATATTATGTAATTCGCTTTATTATTTGCGGCTCCCCGGGGAGCTGGAGTTTAATGTTCCTTGGTTTTCATACTTCCTGTGATCAATGCATGGTGCTGGAATTTTCTTGACGCTTATGAGTTAGATCATCGCTGGAGGTCCTACAAAATTACTTCCCACAGAAGCCTGTCTAGCCCCAAGAGGAAGGGCAGCTTCAGGATGGGGCGTTTTGTGCGTGTTTTCTATGGCACCCGAAAAGAGTCGGGCAGTAGGGACACCCCACTCACCTCTCTCTGTCCACAGACAAACAGGCAAAAATGGGCTGCGGACTGCAGAGGCTGAGGAAGTCGGAGGAGAACAGCCCCGGGAAAATCTACTCCACCCTGAAGCGACCACAGGTGCAGATCAAGGTGGGGGTGGCCTACACCTACCGCTTCGTGGACTTCCTGCTGGGTGCCGAAGGTGGGTCATCGCAACGTCAGCACAAAAATGCACTGCGACTCGGCGTGACCACCCTGCTTCCAGCTGTGTGTATTGTGATTGTTGGGAAAGGCTGTGCTGGCTGGAACCATACCGAACCAGCGCTGCCAACTATTTCCAACAGAAAGTCGCTAGATGACGTACTATAATTTGCATATTAATGACGTCATTACACCGCGTTCACGTTCAGCCAACAGCCACTACTATGTACCCAATACTTATATAGGATACTGTATTTTAGCGCAGCTTATCATCGCCATTATCTATTCTATTTATGTTTTTGATCTGAAAAGTCGCTAGATCTAGAGACAAAGTCGCTTGGTTGGCAACACTATACTGAACCTGAAGGGGAATTCTGGGAACTGACTTCTTGGGACTCCCCTTTTATTTGGGGGGTTGGGGCAAGGGGGGGGTATGCCTGAAACCAGAGTGGATAGAGGACGGAAGGAAGGAGGTGGGGCCAGAGGAAACAAAATGGGAAAATCGCCGGCATTGCAGGGTTCTGGACAAAGGCGGGAATGCAATTAGCAGCTTTGCAGTCAGCTTTCCCAGGGGCAGAGCTCAGGTGAGAGGTTACTGCGAGGCAAAACACGCCATCACACAAATACGCAGCCCCCCCAGAATCACAGCAGATTGGGACAGTCAGCTGACTCACATATCACTGGTATAATGTTTGTGTTTGAGCCTTAGCGCAGGCTAACAGGTGGTTATGAGGCCGACAAAGCCCCGTGTTTACAGTGCTGGGAAATAAAAGCTGTAGAAGGAATCGGCCGACATGACAGACACCGTTACCCAGCTTGGCTGACGGGGCCCTGTCATGGTTAAGTGATATCTGAAGCTCAGAAACGGCTCATCCAAAAGCACACACGTGCTGTCACCGCTTATGAGGTGGCACTCAGCGCCAGTAAGGTGCAAAACCCCGGGTCGGGGCCCCCTCCAAAACGAGCGATATTGGATCTAGCGGTTTGTGTTTTTCAATCCTGCCAGCGAGAGGCCCTTTGAAGCCGCCTGTTTCCTCTGCGATAGGGCGATGTCTGTCGAGTGCCAAGCTGTTGACTTGTGCGGCCTGGAACGACTCGTGCTCTGTTCAGCACAGCAGCAGCAGCTGTTTGCCTATCAGTTTCTCTTAACCAGTGTCTGATTTAACCGCGTTTAACCGTAGTGCAGCTAACGAGGGATACTGAAATCGTCCAGCTAGTTGGGTTCTCCATATTACCACAGCACTAGGACTGAGAAGCCCTCCTCTTACCAATAGGGGGCGCTGTGACGCCCACAGCATCACGCACACCCCTTTGGCCTCCTAATTTGAATGGACCCCCCCCCCCCCCAATCATTTTAACCTTTCGGCGAAATCCATTTAGCATATTAACAAGCCAGTAGGCGCACAATGTGAATCGGCTCGGAGGTAGGTCGAGTGTCACCTGATAGGACCCGACGCTCCGGGACTCGGGGTCGTCCGAATCAAAGCCCGCAGAATCCATCCCTCAGTCTCTCCTTATCGCGCTCACAGACAGTGGGGTCATTTATATGTAAAACTCCCTGTCACCCCGAGAGCTCATTGAGCCGGGGCGGCGGTGTCGGCCCGCTTTTTTTTGTTTGCCTTATTTATTTATTTCCCGGGGTCCGACAGACCCCAGTGACAAAACTGGGGGCCCGTGCCATGCGTGCATGCACATTCGTATTCCTTAAGGGTGGTCTGTTCGAGGAGATGCGGGCCAATGCCGGCGGACGGGGGAGGGGCGTGCCGAGGATTTTCGCCGCATGAAAGATGCGGCCGTGCGCCTCAGCGGCGATTGACATTGAGGAGGATTCACGGTCAGATCCAGCGCTTAATTTAATTCTGACACTGTTAATGATATTATCGCCGTGGCGGGCACTGAGGTAACGGCTGAAATGCGACTTCGTTCTGTGTCTGGACCTTGGTAGTGAGGTCCCCAGTGCTGAAGATAGGCGGTTTGGTCATTGGGGGGGCAGTCTATGCTCACGGCTGACATCAGTCCTATCGGAATGACGCCATTCGCCGCAGTGTTTCCGTGATGATATTTCACAGCTGTGTGCCCTTTCTTCTATATGTAATTTTAGCCCTTAAGAAATGGGAATAGCTTGTCCTACGGTGGTACTCTCTGCAAATCTTGGTCACAGGGTCAGTATGTTAACCATACAACCCATGTACTCGTAGCTGCTTCATTTAACTTTCATATATAAATATTAATATACTTAAAACGTTTTCCAGCATAAGCTATTACAGGCATGCAGTTCCAAGCATATGAAGAACAAAATTGGGTATATCTAGTTTTGCTTTTTTAGAAATGATTTAAATTTGTTAAATGTCAATTTTATCTAACAATACAAAGCCAGACTACGCCGTGAGGGGGGGCAAATTCTGACTTGTATCACACTTTCTTAAAAGTTCACCTTAATGCAGGTGCAATTGTTCCTTTTGGGCCGTAATTACAGTCAACACGTCCTCAGTGAGAGTTCGGATCCCCAAGTGCATTATGGGACAAACCATAGCAGCAGGTGTGGGTTAGGAGCGTCGGAATGGCGGTTTGCATGGAGTGGGATGTCATCCTCTGTAGATGGCCTGCATACGACAGGCAAGGGCCAACGACTAAGCAGGAAGGTCTGGTGCTGAGACGTTAGCTAACGCGCCCCTTGTGATCTCGTGACTGATGCACCTTTGCACAGATGTCGCACAGCACTCGTCTGCTCTGGCGCGAGACGCGCCGCCTGCACTGTTTCGCTTCCCTCTCACCAGGCCGGAAAACCCTTTGTGGAAGCGCAGTGTTTCTCTGAAACTGCTTTGTTTGCGAGCAGTCGCCATGGCAAACGTATCCTCTAGCGAGCTACGTCAGTGCTGCTCCAACGGGCCGCAGACATTGGCTGAGTGATGCTTAAAATAAAGGCATGTTAGCAGGGCTTCTAGCAGTGGCATAGATTTGGGTGTGGACGGTATATTGTCGGATTATCACGTGTGTTTAGGGGGGCTGGGGGTAATAGTTGGTCCCTACCAATGATGAAGACAAACCTATGCCCAGGTCATACAGGGTTGGGACGTCTGGACTTTAGGCAGGCCAATGCGGCCTGACACCGGCCACAGAAGCCAGTATACTGGGCATTTATAGGACTGCTAGGTATTACAGTGTAAACGTGCCCAACGCAGACTACTGGGCCTTACATGACTGACAGCTTGTAATGCTGCTGGACGCTGCAGGATTACTGGATTTTAGCAAGAGACTAAGGTTTACTGTAGTAGTTCTTAACTAGTTTGGTTTTGGGTGCTGGTAGTAAACTTTGACGACTCTGGTGGGGGGGGTAAATTTATCAGGGTAGTAAAATTAACCCCTCCCCCCCTCTCTGCCTGAAAATTGTCCCATGACCCAATTTTAGGTTGCAACCCACCAGCAAGGAAAAGATGCTAGTTTACAGTTTTGCTGTCAATTTCAGGTTTATGACTCATTGTAAGTACATGGCTACTCGGCCTTACAAGGTTATGGGGCATTGCTGGCCTCGGCCCTCCATAAATCTAATGAAGCGAGAGCAGCGGGACTCAAACAACAGGATACCGAGGAGCCGGAAGGCGTCCTTCCTCTCTGGCCCCTCGCTGCTGCTACAGTAGGACATCTATCCGGTTGGCTCGAGTCGAGCTCCCTCCCCGAGCGGGCCCCATGTAAACCCCGAGACCCCTCCATCCCAGAGTGCTCGTATTGGTATGTCTCCGTGACGACAGGCTGCCTGACACACGACGTGGCATTCATTTATCGATCTGTCAACGTACATGTGAGTCAGATAACACAACTGCAGAGAACATAGGGGCATCTATATAGGGGCGGGGCCAGAGGGGCACCGGTCCCAGCTAGAAGCTGATTGGTCTCTCCCCTGTCACTCATCGATTCCAAACATATTTTTGGCTAATGATAAGGTTGGCCCCTCTGTATGATTTATGACCATTCTTATGCTTCCACCTTAAAACAAATCCTAGAATCAAAGAATTTGATTTTCTCAGGAGTCCACAGTTTCTAACGAGTAACCAGGAACAGGTGCAAGATGCTGCCAGCAGAAACACTTCAGCTTCACCCACCTTTTGCAGAACGCAGGAGTGCTTTTTTTCCCCTGAATTTAATTCATCTCTGAGTTCCGTGATCCCATCAAGAGCTCTAAAGTAGGTGTTTCCATCTTCTGTAATGGAAGGTCTAATACTTCTCCTCGCCATTCGTCTCCGAAACTGGCCTCTTCCTCCTTTTTCATCAGCCTGATTGGACAGAGGCACTTTCTTCCATTAAGCATTGATAAAGCGCACGGAAACGGATTGCGCCTTGCCGCTCAGGGGCTGGAGTGAGACACAGAGACGACGCTATTGCCTGTGGACCGTCGTCATTATTAGTTGAACTGTACCGCAAACCCTGAGGGTGAGGTTGCCATTTTCATCATAACTTGCAGTCTGCTTTGCAGAGTTTCTCGGGTAACGTGACCCTTTGTCCCTCTGCACATAGCCTGTAGTAATGGTACCCAGTGGCCACAGAATAAGTAGTGATGGTTCTGTTTATATCTTTATTTATGTGGCGGCTAATTGTTTTAAATGCTGATTTTGTTTATATGGTTTCTTATATGGTTTCGTATTTAATTCATGGCTGAGTAAAAAGACAGCCTACAGCTTAATGCACCTCCATGTTTGCTGCTGTAGGAAGCGTAGGCCTAAACATATAAACAGGAAATATACTCAAAGGAGCACTATGCATCCTTATCGTTTGCAGCTTTTCTTTCTTTCAGCCGAAATTGGACACACGTGCACCGTGCCTGTCGTTCTGCAGATGTACCAAACCACAATGAATAACACTGATTTAATCGGCTTGTCAGTAATAAAACGAGCATTTCTGCGTTTTGTTTGTGTGACATGTGGCTCACAGTTGGCGCTTGCCAGCCCCGCGTGTTCCCCAGCGAACGACGTTTTTTGGTTTTTGTTTTTTTTTCTCCTCTAACCCATGCCTGGGGACCGAGCCTCACCATCTCGTCACACTGCAGACGCACGGAACGGCAGCGGACCGGAAGCCGGAGACTGAAAGTGGGCCACTTTCTTTTAGTGAGAAAATCGTGTCTTAAAGACCACATACAAAAGCATCTGAGGCACGTGGTGGGGGTTTGGGGGGGCGTATCGACGAGTTTGTAATTTTTTCAATTTGCTGTAATGAAAATTGCAATCCGCTGCCCTACTTTAGATGTCTGTCTTATGAACAGCCAATCATGTCTTCCCATCCATAGCCCAAGGGGCACCAATGGGCACAGCAAACAGTAATGACAGCAGAGTAGAGGCGTGAAAAAGCGAAGTGGGCGGGATTACTACGCACTGCCAGTCATCGATTGGTTCAAACCAGTTGCCCACCGGTTACTCTGCCAGTTCCTATTCAGTGAAATCAGTCAGTGATTGGCAGCAGACATTAATCCCACCCCACTGTGGCTTTCCGAGGTCTCATTTCTCACATCGCTAGCGAACATCTGGTCCCCTCTTTGCATCTGTGTTCGTTCTTGGGGGTGGGGTTAATGCAATACTAACAGGTTTACCTGCTCCCTCACACTCCATTGTTATTGGGCACAGGAAGTGCCTATCACCTGAGTGCCTCCGCTTCCTGAGCCTCGGAGGGCCTTTGCCAATTAAACAAATGATTATTAGGGCTGACTCCTGTAGCGCGTGCAATTAGCCGCCTGTTCTCATTTAAAGTGACTGTATTGATTTGGCTCTAATCCAGTTAGGAGACTCTTTGACAGGGAGATGAACTGGGCCGACCGTGAAAGCATGCCAGGATTTCTCTCTTTACGGGATCCGATCCAGCGTTTCCCACAAGCGCCCGCTTCAGCGCCGTCCGTGACTCCTATTTGCTTGACACACTTTTAATACGCTTAGCGCGGCTAGCGCGTGACACGTGGGAGGAGCTTCCAGCATACCGGACGGTTATCGTGTGACAGGCAGGATGCGCGGAAGGTGGGCAGAGCTGGCCATTTACCCAGAATCCCCCCCTCCCCATTTCCGCTCCATGACATTTCCTGCTCAGCGTAACTGTCAGAGGGCCCCCGCACTTTACATGGCCACCTGACATTTTGCCTTTAATCTGCAACTGTTTACTTCCATTTGAAATCTGAACTTACTTTCATCTTTTCTTTTTTTTTTTATTCTTGACAGTTGTCTGGTTCGAGCTTTCCTAAGCTTTCGAGACAGAAGTATACATTTTTATACATGTTTAGGTATTCATATGTTTGTTTTAATAACTTCTAGTGTAAATTATACTCATCCACCTTTGATCTAATCCAGCACTGACCTAAAACAAACACTAATGCAAAAAAGCCATTCCAGGCCCTTGATTATAGTGGCCAGCAATTGGCTACGTAAATCACGCTTAGCAATTTTGATTAAGTTGCAAAGCACAGAAGTGTCCGCAGTCTCGCAGGGGTGAATATGTGTATTATACAGAACACTGTAACGTCAGATTGAGGCGTGATGTTCAGTTGCTCTCTGTAGTTTGCATACAGCAGCAAAGTGTTTGCCCAATCCATAATTTCACTGACAGTTTTCTCCTTCGCTATCTGAGGCTAGGTAGACTCTGGGCTTCTGTATATTTTTTTTATGCTGTTTTTATCCCGGATATTGCAGTGAGAATGTAAAATCCTGCCAAACGTGTAATATTGTATTAACGCAACTAGGCAACACATCAAATACTATTTTTTATTTTTTTTTTTTTTAAATGGATTTTCTCTTTAAGAATCACAGATGTTATTAACCACAGCCTGAGAACATGCTAATAGGAGGTTGCCATGACGATTCCCACTTGTGACACAACGTCACTCCCACACAATTTATCAGGGCAAGCAGGTTTTCAGGGAGCTGAAGAAACACATTGCGAGAAGTGAGACTCTATTAAACTGTCACGTTGCTCTCGGAAATACATAGTTGAAATCCGGCGATATGAAAGATGACATTCAATTTTCACCACAGGTGAGGGGGAGGTTCTGTCAACAGAACATCAATATCAGGCGAGCGTCCCTGTAAGACATTTTAAATGACCCCCAAAAAAGAAAACTGCTCCCCTCTTCCGGATCGGTGTGTTTTTGACCTCTCTGCGAAAAAGTGTCAACTCACATCCTCAGTAATTTTAAATATAAGCATGTTTTCTGGGACTCTTTGACCCTGAAATGGAGGTTACTACCCTGGCAGAATGCTGACTCCCAGCTGCGTGTGACAATCTTCAGCACATCAGCTCGCAGCGCGCGCTCCTTGGTGTTCCGCTGCCCTGGGTCTGCCCTCATGCGTCCGGCTGACCTGTTTCGCTGCACCGCTGGTCTTTCTGAACCAGCCGAGATTGGATGGATGGGCTTTTGCGTTCTCCCATCACTCATGATTCGGAGCTCGGCCAGTCAGGTGAAGTCAGCTGGGGGTGTTGTTAATTAACATTTCTCCAAGTGGCTAATCCTGAGGTTGGAGGGGGGATTTCTTTGTGTCTCTCTCGTGGGCCTTATGTGGTGATAGTTGATCATCTACTCCTAGTTCTTCTGAAATACACAGATTTGATAAGGATTACCAGAATCCCATCTTAAGGTCACCTACTACTGTGAATTTTAACTTGGTATCATTTTTTATAAAAATCAAAATCAGGGTTAACTGGAAGATATTAACTGTTTGTGTATAATTAGACATAATTAAGAAGGACTTCACAGTCCGTCTCTTCGTTGGAAGAAATCCATGCATCCATCTGCTAATCCACTTATCTCTTACGGTTTAATGGAAAGATGTGTAAAATCCCCCTACCAATCAGACAGGACCTTTCACCATTTTCTGCCCAATGCCCCCCGAGATAGCTGGGGGGTGCCATGATTTGAGGGAAATTGGGGAGTCAATAAGACACACATCTCTGTAATAGGATGGGAGTCTTTGCTCTTTTCCCCCTGATTGCTTTCGTTTGAATATTCTGGGAAAGTTTGGTTTTAGTGAACAGGTCACAACTGTGACAGTTGAGTGCATCTTGGCCAGGTAGGAGCGGTTGCGAAGGAGTGTGTCTTCTGGGAGTTTACTTATCAAGCCCTCAAGCCCAGTGCTTGCTGTGGGAGAGCTAAATGACTAAATTCTGAGAATCACCTCCGGTCATTAACCGTCAATAATCATCCAAATACACAGTGATTGGAAGACTGAGAAATGACATGTTTCAGCAGACTGTTTTGGCTGAGTGCTTGTTACTAAGAAACCATTCGGTCGTTTTCACACGGACTCAGACATTTACTTTCGGTTTGAGGAACGTGCGACGCGCCGTTTCTTACAATGACGTGTAAAAAGAAAGAAGGCCGTCTGAATCACCTTATGTGTGATTTATCACGTAGATGCGCACGATTTCATCCTGCCCGGCACTCCCATGCCAGCAAACCATTTGCGTAAGATGCGTAACATTTGGCAAGATGCTGACGTGTCTTGATTGGCCTGTCAGAAGTGTTAACTTCGAGTTACTGGCAAATCAGGAGCTCTGTTCTTATTAAAGCAGACTTCCACCACCTCGGTAGCAGGCTGTAGGTAGTTGCCTTATATGTGCATATTGCCGAGATTAAGACAGCTGCATGTGGCTGAAAGTATATTTAGTATTTTTTTTATGCATTTCTCTACAGTTTCAGTATGACCTCAGCCCAAGCTGCCTAGGCGCCGGGGTGTGAAGCCACCGTCCCAAGCTGTGCACTCCTCAAGCACTGTCTCCTAGCAACACTGACGATACCCGCGGCTCAGAGACTTCTGGTCAATCAGATCCCGCGTTCCAAGATTTATTGTCTCGAGGAGACAAGGTGGCGTTCAAAACCCATTTTACCTCCAGCGGCCATTACTTACCACTTAACTTCCTTAGATAGGTCTGTCGCTGAAATCATTTTAGGACGCAAATAATGGCCTTGCGCGCAGAAGCCAGCTTGTAGTGTCGTGTGCCTGCCCGGCCACATCAGCCAGGGTAGAAAAGGAGGAACGAGTTTTTAGGTGTAGATCTTTGCCAAAAATATGCAGTTTGGTCTCGTTTGGAATCTCTGACGGACTGGAAACATAGCAGTTCCGCAGTCATGGGGGCATGTCTCCTCAGCTGCAGCACATGGTTTGGTATTTGGACTCTTAATAAGCTCTTTCTGGCGTTTGGCTCTTGTTTCTTATCGATTTACCTCGACTGCGCCTGTATAAATAGGCTTCTGAGTTGTTTACCGTCGACCATTTGGCTCGAGGGCACGAGCCGAGGATGGCATAGGTTTGGGGCCTGGAGTCGATAATGTCTGCCCGCCCCTCCTGACATTTGTAGGAGTGCTGGTCCAAGAAGCTAGTTATTCTTTTCTTCTGGTCTTGGTTTAAGCTCCCCGGTACAGTAGTGCTACACTGCCCTCCCCGGGCCCAGCTGCAGTAGTGTGGCCTTTTCCCCCCGGGCTTGCAAAAACTGTCGTGGCGTGACGTGCGGCGATTCTGCGACCCTAACTCATTAGTCTTCTAAATCACCGCGGAGCCGCACGACCGGCTGGGTGGCCAGGTTGGGGCAGCGAGTGGGGGAACGGCAGGGCCCGTGACAGACCCTCCGAAGCTCCCTAGGGAGGCGGGGTGTGGCGCCACGGTCCAGCGGCGATCACACCGTCTGATTGGAATCGCCGGGCTGTCAAATCGTGTTTCTATCCTCTCCTGTTGGGCGACGCAGAAACGCCACATCTCTCATTTAAGGTGTAACCCGCTGGTTCTTGCTTTGGGCCTGGAGAACCGGATCATGTGGGATTAAAGACTGTCATTTGCCCAGGTGTTCCGGGTTCGAGACATGCATGTTTCGGTATATCATCCAAATCGTCGCGAAATGAAACCGGGGGCTTATTTGTGAACTGGGACAGCGCGTTGGAACAACAGATTGCGGCTGATCTTATTAACGCCTCTCCCGGACGAGTTGAGCTAATTTATTCTTGGCTATTTTTCTCTCAGGGTCCATGCAAATGGGCTTGAAAGATGCCACCCGCCCACAGACCGCACACGGATAGGAAGTCCCATCATTTCTGAGCTTGTTTCACGAAAACCCTTATTTGTGTTTGAATACAGCCGTCCTTAAGGTGCTTTTCTGAACACCTGCGGTATTCCGGAACTCCCCAGAAGGTTCCGTACGCACCCTATGGGATGGCTCCCAGTCATTTTAAGTGCCGTCAGCTTCCGGATGAGCGAGCATTTCAGGTTTCTGTCCACAGTTGGCAGGATCATTCTCCAGTCCAGATTTTGCCCTCGCCAACTTTCCCAGAATTCCCTGCGAATGTCCTACAACTCAATGCATATATTCTCGGTGCCTTTACAGACTGTCAGGCTCAGTTCTCATTATTACACTGGCCTGCCATATCTAGACCCTTTCACCACCTACCCCGCACCCCACACTAAGAAGGTATTCTTTGCTGGCCTCAGGGAAGAAGTCTTAGTAAACTTACTGTTTACTCACCCGAAATGAGCAGTGGTTGGTAAAACAGTTTCCACGGCGATTTAAAGTTTTTAAAGCAGTAAGTCATTTTTAAAGTTTGGTCAGCCAGTGCTGGGGGGGGGCGGCGGGAGCGGCCCCATGTTTGGGGGTTGCAGTATCTTGTAGCGGGAGCAGGAGACGGGCCCCAGCGAGAATCCTCAGATATCGCAGTGCTGGACTAGGGCCGCCTTTCATCACCCAGTAAGCAGATTCTAGTTTTGTTGTTGTGTGTGTCCAGAAGAACACTGTGAAATTCAGGGAGCCAGTGTAGGGGGGGGAGCCT
>JAODKN010000046.1:1930534-1942762 GCA_026774425.1 Petrocephalus zakoni
ATGCGCATAGGCATCTGCAAAAGGATGCACATGCGTATCGGCATTTGCATTAACATACACATATCTGTTAAAATCCACGTACACATAGGCTTCTGCGTTGGCATGCATGCACGCCCTGGCATGTGAAGTCCAGCTTACAAGGGCCCTAAATCAGAACCCAAAACAGCCCAAGACCTTCCCACCGATGTGGGGCTGGCCGTCGCCACAGCGATGCATCATTCCTTCTCCAAAATCCTGCACTACCCCGCAGAGTTCTGGACACGAGGAAGGTGAATCCCACGGATAGCGGGTGGCCCGAGGGGTTGCAGTTCGAACCCGTTTATGGATTTTCCACTGAGCGGCGCAGATGGGAGCGATTTCTGTGTTCGCTGGGCCGCTCTGCCGGAGCCGAGGGACGTCGTTTCCCACCATCGCCTCTGCCGTACGTCTTTCCGTGCTGGATTTCCTGTTCCAGGAACGCTTCGGCTCCGATAAGGCCCCTCATTGTCCCTCGTTAATTATTTGTGACGCCTTGCCAATTCCACTCACACACCCATAATGGGCAAAGTTTAAGAGCTAAAAAAAAATCACGGGTAATTAGGCCAGCTTCAGCTTACATTACCACAGTGATTGGTTGTTATGAGTGGCGAAGCTATTGTGTACTGGTGTGTCCTTAACATGCTGTTATGTGACTTTGTGATTTCAGCTTTTTAAAAGCGTGAGAATCTCTCATCCTTCATCGAGCGTTTGCCTGACGACCGTAGGCTCGTCTGTATGTGTCCTGATCATGTTTACGCTATTCACTCAGTTGTATCTGTGTGTTCTCACGGCAAGCTTTAAACATGCACTTTTTCTTCGTGACGGATGATTTTCCGAGCATAGGCGGCCATAGATGTTATATGAAAGACGGAGTATGTGTGTGTTTTCTGAGGTTCTTTGCGTGGGGGGGTGGTTGCCTCCGAAATCGTCACCACAGCTGGTGCCCACTGTGAGCATAGCCCACATGAGACCCACTTCACCTTCATGCCCTGCCACGGGGGCTCTTACCACCCCGTCTGTCTCGTGCGCTTCATCCCCCCTCCAATGGGCGCGGCGCAGCACATTACAAATCGAAATGACATTTCAAACACGGGCGGATTTGTTTTACTGAATCCTAATGATGTTTCCAGCGGCTGGCGTACAATAACTGCTCGCAGGATCTGACATCGCATAATTTATTTGCTTAGAAGACGGCGCGCCTGAGCAGTTTTCATGAATGTATTTTACATTTTTACCAGTTTACGCAGCTAGATATTTGCTGAAGCAGTTCGTGTAAAATACATCGCTCATGAGGTGTGTGTCTGTTGCTTTTCATTCTATTGCATTACAAAAAAAAAAAAAGCATAAGTCAGCCACACGGAGGTAGGCCACCTTTAATGCTGTCCTAACTGCTCTCACTTTACAAGGGAATATTGCAATAAAAGGCATGAAAAAGAGGACCGAAATCTGCCTCTGCAGAGCTTTGCGAGTCCTTGTATGTTCACTGCGCAAATGGAATGTAAACAATCCTCCAAGTGGCCAGCAACCATGTTACCAGGCCTCACCACAGCATCGTGGTACTGGTGACTGTTTGAAACACCGCCACCTGGTGGCCACAGTGAGCTCACAACTTGCACAAGTAACAAAACACTGAATCATACACTATGTTCACATACATACACATACATTATATATATACACATATATACAATGTGTGTATGTACATATATTACATATATATATATTACAGTGATACAGTATTTTTGGGCAAGGAGTTCTTGATGACAATCTTTCAGTTAGTGTAAATATCTGAACACATTCTGTTGCAAAACAAACGAGGATTAAAGAGAAATTTGACCTTTTTAAATATCTAGAACAACATTCTGTGACATTTATTCAACGTAAAGAAAGGTATTGCGAAATAACAAAATGATGCAGGACGGAACAGCCATGTCTTCAAGGGACGATGTTTCTGTCTAAGATGGTGGATAGTTGCAGTGTTTATATGAAGCCGAGCACTTTAGCACTTTTGATTCAAGTCGTCCCGTAAACATAAAATGTTTTCCTAAAATAAACCCAAAAGTTCTAAAACGACAGATGCATTTTTCAGACTTCCCGAATATTACCTCAAAGTTATCAAATTACCAATCGTCCAGAACTGCACTGTTCGCTGAAATACATTTTTTTAATAAAATGGTAAAGATAAGCATACAAATAATAAACTGAATATAATATTCGTTTATATTATGTCTGTGCCCCCGAATGCGGCGCAAACGGCGGTTTTATATGAGGTAATTTCCTGTCTAACGGCCCAAAAACTCATTTTCTCAGAAGGAATTGCATACTTTACACGGAGACAGTGCTGCAACAAGACAGTCGCTCAGAGTAAATTTAATTAAAAAAAAAACCCTCTGGCACGAGTCCCTTCAAGCTGTGCGCTTTCCGTAGCGGCTGGTGGGAGGCACCCCCCCCGCACACCCACGGTTACACGGGTGGGCCCACGGGTGGTGCCAGCACGGTCAGTTCAAACACAAGGCACCTGACTCGGCGCCATGTGGTGCCAGCGGAGGGGGGCGGCTGGGCGGAGTTACCACCACTTCTCAAACAGGATCCTGTCCCGGGGCAGGCCCAGATGCAGAAGCTGGTCCGAGATGCTGTTGATCATGGGGGGCGGCCCACAGAGGTAGCAGAGGGGCTCCTTACTCTCCAGGTGGTCCTTGAGAACCAGCTCCGTTATCCTACCCTCTGAAGAAACACACACATTACATTTAATTTATCTAACAGCCGCTTTTACCCAAAGCGATACACATCTTGAGAAAGACCCTGGAGCTGTCGGGGGTTATCGGGGGGGGGGGGATAATCGGGGGTCCCACTCAAGGACCTAACGGTGACATCACTCTGCCAACCCTAGGATTTGGACTGGCAACCTTCCGACCACACACTTAACAGTCGGCGCTCGCTGACTGCAGACTCACCGCGTATGTGCTGTCCGAGGTGCTGGTCAACGGTGTCGCTCTGCCGAGTCACGTGGAAGTCACAGGATATCGTTCCCTGGAATTCCTGACACAGGTCGAGGATGATGTCCTGAGGAGAACAACCATCATGCCCCAAAGTCAAATGCCCTCCACAAGTTTGCTTTCATTTGCATACGTTCAACAGACACTTAGGGCAAGTGGGATGGTATATATATCTCTAGAGGACATGAACTCTTAACCAGGATGTTCCCAGAGGGGCCCTGATATGCCAAAATACCCATCAATATTTAATCGTTTAAAAACTACCACTTACATACATCAACTGAGCACATGCACATCGGAGAGACAGGATGCTAAGCAGTAAGTGCAGAAGGGGGGGTCAGACGCACTGACCTTGAAGAGCAGCTCACGCGAGCTCCGGGCACTATAGCAGAGCCGGATGCTGCCGGGCCTGTAGGGGGCGCCGTTGGCCCTGTGCTCACGGAGCAGGTCGGCCGCGTGGAGCAGGATGGAGAGCAGCGGGTTGATCCCCACCCCGCCGGCCAATAAGAGCAGGTCCATGGGGTGGTCCCAGGGCTGTGGGTCGAAGAAGAAGTCTCCGCCCACCCGGAGAGCCACCTCTGAATCCACACGGCACTATATCGGCACAACATCGAAACGTCAGTCGCTCGCTTGATCTTTGAGTGGAGTTTGCATCTCACAGTTTGTATTTCTCCCTTTAGCTAGGAATTTACACTGAACAGATCCCACAAGAAAATGAGTGAAAGTCAATACAATTTTTTTTTTTAAATTGTAAAAAAGAAAAATGCAAGATGACAAAATGAAAGTGTCAGATATTCAGCAAAACGCAATAAAAAAATACTGGAGACAATAATGGACCGAAACAAACCTAATTCCCATTCGGAAGAACTTAACATCAAACATGTCGACTGTGAGATATGGGTTGGGCTAACAGCCTCTCGGTAATATGCCCCCCGGTGGTACTGAGTGGGAGTGCGAAGCAGTGCTGCCCGGCGCTACCATGTGCCATCCCACAGAGACAGATTCTCATAAATATTCATGAGTTTCCTTTTTTTTTTTAACAACGGCCGCCGACGGCCGTGGTGCGCATATGGGTAGGGGGCGGAGAGGCAGTCCCCAGCACAAGGTTTCCGCTCGCACGAGGCGCAGCCCACGACATCATTCTGTCACATTCCACTCAGTCCAACAAGACGGCACTGCAAGAACCACCCGGACCACCCTCCAGCTGCCAAGTTTCAGCCCATAAATTCTACCCAGCTTCTGCAAACAATATACATTTTGTCATCTATCCAACTAGACAAACGAAAAGAGGCAATTATACATTTTTGGTTTGTGGAAGACAGTCAACAGCCCTAAAAATGATATATAACTACATATGTATATACACACATATACTATACACTCATATATAAACTATACACACAAGTATATTTTAGAGCATTTAAATCATATAGCGGTATATAGCGGTATTAACTTCCTGTGTGTCATGCGGAGGTCATTCTAACGGGAGCAAACGTTACTCAGAATCTTAATTAGCCAAACTGCCATCTAATGAGAAAAGCCATGTTTCGCACGCCAGACGAATATCAGATCGACTCATTCCCGACGTCTCAGGAAATAATTTTCAAGCTCTTTAATTAATACTCAGCAGACGACGGGGGAAACAGTTGGCATTATGGTGATCCATCTCCTCCCGGATAGACCTGAGACCTCATTAGCCCAGTGGGTGGCGCTGCTGGCACGCAAAGGCACGCATCCTAGCAGCCATGATAGCGGGCTGAGAATGGCACGGATTGTGGCTCACGAAATCAGGCGCCATGGGCGGCGGGAGAACGTGGTGCGATTGATGGCGACCGTCTCCGCATGTGCTCAGAACGGTCCCGAGCTGAAAGCGGGTCGCTGAGCTGCCTGCCAGAGGTGTCTAACCACTTTGCTTTATTTGAGTGTTTCTAGTTGAGTGTCTTGCTCAAGGTGCCACAGGACGGCTAATATGTAGCGCAAGACTCTGTGCCCAAGCAGTGGCATTGAGACGCTTTTCACTGTAACATTCAAGATTGTCTTGGTGATTTTGCAAAGTGATAGAGATGAAGAGAGGTGCACAGGGCTGACAGGTGTACAAAACCCACAACGACATTCTAAGCAGAGTCCGGGACTAAAGAAGGCCGCAGATCAAATGGACAGTGCCAACCAAAAGTGAATCACGTGTGACACAATCATATGTAACTGGATCATATTCAGAGCATGTCAAGCAGGAACTCAAGAGACTCGACTTTGGTGAGAATAAAAAACTAAAAATCATGCATTTTGGGACTAATGGTGTGAGTGTGAGTGGAAAAGCAGTACTCCTCTGAGGAAAAAACGAAACAGACTGGAATGCAGATATAGGTCAATGTGAACAAGACATCTGGACATTCGGACCACTTTGGCTGCGAATGGTCCCCCGGTGCTGTGGAGGGCGCCCTCACCTCGCTGTGAATCCAGTGCGCAGGAGGATGCTGGCTGTACTTGACAGCAAGCTCAATCACTCCTTCCCTTCGTAGGAGGCCAGGGCTGGAACAGATGGAGAAACCTCCAACAGTGGCAAGGTCTGGGATTAAGAAGTCCACCCTGAAAGGGCACAGGAAATTAATCAAGCTAAGAAAAGAGGTCAGTGTTACAATGTCGGTCCAGGTGCCAGACATGTGGATATTAGGTCAAATTGAACATCACCAGATTTTATCCAATACATTAAATCAATATATCAACTGATATATTGATTTAATTCAGGGGAAAAAATCCATTTATGTTGAGATATGGAGCAGGCTGGAGGACACCTTTTATGGTTGGAGTGACCGAACATTTTAATGGGAAGTCATTGATGCGTTACGCCAATTTTTAACGAGCTGAAGTCCAACAGCATCCTCTTGTGGCCAAAACAAGTAATTTGAAGCGCCAAGTGCATAACTAAAGCATTGGCTTCAAACCTGTATATATTAGTGTTATAGGTTATTCCACAGAAAGACCTGATGTACTGCGTGACACCTCCCGAGCGCTTGCTGCTCACCACTGCCCGGCTTTGAAGGTGAATTCGGGATTGGGCACTGCCAGGCGGAGGCGTTTCACAGTGTCAGACTCCTCCGTGATCCCACACACCTTTGCTGAGTAGAGGGCCTGTGACGTCAGTTTATAGATTAACTTAATTACTTTTTAGTTACTTTTTATGTCGCATTGGTTTAATTGTGGGAAAACAGCACGGAACTTTTTTTTTTAAAATTCCCTTTTATAAGAATACACACCATTCACAAGCCTTGTGGTTACACACAGCACTGCCCAAAACACTAAAATCAGTCATTAAAACAGGCATCTCATCTTTCAGTAGCCACCCAAGTTAAAGGCACTGACCAGCGTTAGCTGTAACAGCATCACAGTAATATAACTAGGGTGACCAGCCCATGTCATCCCAGACTACTTCAGGTTTTACACACTACTTTAAACCCGAAAGGCTCCTGCGTTTGGCTAAATAGTTCAGTTCTTCTTGTACTTTGACTGGTTTGTTTCCTTGATTGAAAGACTCATCCAGCTGTTTCCCATTAACATCCAGGTCCATTTGATTGAAATGGTAGTTTGCAAATCCAGTCCTAGCTCAGTGTCCGGAATGACATGGATTATCTGGTCACCCTAAATACTAGTGATGGCTAAATGAAGCTTCATGAACCATTTGCTGTATTTTATGAGCCCCACTAGGTGGCGGTCTTGCTTTGTTGTGTTTCTTGTTTGCTTTTTTTAAACAGAGAGCACCATCTAGTGGGGTCAGAAAATACAGCAAATGGTTCATGAAGCTTCATTTGGCCATTACTACTAAATACCCTAAATATAAGTCATAATTTCATCATGAAGAATACCTCACCGTTTGCCTGCGGTTGGTGGCCGTCCGCTCCAGATGGTCTCTCTGTCTCCTGGACGTCATTTTTCTAAAACGGCCAGACAAATCGCCAACTGAGCCATTAAGCCGAATACAATGCGGAGCATGTGCCTGGGGCTTGGAGATGGGGGCGCACCTTGCTGCCGAACACGGACCCAGGGAGCGGGGCCGCAGCAGTCCGGACCCCCCCGAAGGGCCGAAGATCGCGGGGGCGGGTCTCAGGATGCAGCGCACGCTCATCGCGGTCGCGGTCACCGTCACGATCACTGTCACGGTCACTGTCACGGTCACTGTCAGCAGGCACCGGTGTCACTGAGCCAATGACACTGCATGTATGCACAGGGACACACACACGCACTGCGGATGCCTTTGCACCCAGGCGTCGGCATTTCCGAGAGCAAACTGTTTTAAAGTGACAAGCAGACAGTTATGTCAAAAATACCGAAATAACCTGAAATAACCCGACCAGTCATCAGCTAAGTACACTAACTATACTAACTAGCTAACATTAGTCAAAATGGCTCGGGCCATGTTATACAAAGTAACACCGCATTCTAGGTCTTCGACATATATAAGTTACAGAATAACAGTATATTTTCATTTCTGTCTCATTTCATTTCATGTCTATCGAAATGAAATAAGCCGGCTATATTATTAATACTAATCTACCCCATGGTGTATTTTTAGGTACACGTCCACATTTCGAATATAGTTTTTAAAACAAAATGTTATTGTTTCACCAAAGAGTACTACCTGGGGATGACGAAACTTCATACGATCGTCTTTCCAGAAAAGCAATAACCTTTGTCATGCGGTAAGCTGTCAGATGGCCCGGCACCGGAAGTACTTGCCCACCGGTGTAGCCAGAATGCCTTCCTCCCTCTTTTATTCTACGCATTTCTAGTTCCTCTTATTTTAGTGAATGGCATAGTAAACAATATTAACTATATGTATATATTACCACGTAGTCGTTACGTTTATCGTATTATTATAACCATCATGGGGACATCATAAGAAAAATACACATATAATTATAGTGCTAAGATATTTAAATTTAAATTTATTTAATTAAAAAAATCTAGGTCGAGAACAGCATTAAAATCACAAATGCATCTTTTCAAACTGCGTTTATTAAAACACTTTACATTTCTAGATATTTTACAATAATAATAAAAACACTAATTGGTTTTTATGGACATTTAATACACCAACCAAAAGTAGTTAGCCCTCTCATTTCTCCTCTAATGTTTTATTATATGTACATAAGTAAATATTAATTAATAACTGGTCTGGCTCACTTGGAAGCCTTATGTCATAGCACGGGGGTAAAGCAGCAGATGACAGTTTTTCATTTTCTTAAATGAGAGAGAGGGTGTGTGTCAGTCAATTTACAAACTGTAAGAGTGGTTTTCAGGCTTAAATGTGCTATAGTCCACATCTAACTGGAGCGTAGGACATATTTTCAGAGTGGTGAAGGTATAATACTAAGATTCTCACAAAGTGATAGAAGTCTCTCCAGTCCAGAGGTGAAACCGTATATTTTGTCAGCCCACTGGACAAGCTTCAGAGACATATACCTACTATGCTTCCCAGTAACCACTACATTAGTGTTGGGAATGCTGTCGTGTCCAATGATGAAACACATGTACAGACACCATGCCTAGAAATGTAAGGGACTGTCACAAACAGCCTGCCATTGTTCTGCCCCCAGCACAGAACGTTTACATTGGATGCCTGTGGCACATGACGCACCGATTGTCCAATGGGAGCTCCCCGCCCATGTGTCCAATGGGAGCTCCCCTCCCATGCAAGGCACAGTGTCCTCACTGAGTGTAAAAAAAAGCCAATGTGATTAGAGGCTTGGCAGGGGCTGCGTCAGAGGAATGCTCAGCCTGCCTTCAAGCCATCTGGACAGGCAAATGGCTGGGGGGGTGGGGGGGGGGCAGACAGAGCTGGGAAAAGGGACATTTTCATTTTCTGACCAGCTCTAGTGAATTACTCCAAACTGTCATTCAACCACAAATGCCAGCATATGAACCTCATTATGCAACCATGCATCCGCTCGGTCATTATGCACTGAAAGCAGGTTAGTGACGGGACGTCTGCTGGCCGGCTGGCCTCGGTCCCCGCTCAGGATTCTCTCAGGTCAGCCAGCTGCTCGAAGTGCCACTGCTGCCTGGGGTGGGAGCGACAGGGCCGCAGGACAACCCTCCCCAGGCTCCCCGCCACTTGGGTTTGGTCGACCAGGTCTCCGCTTCTGCCCTTGGTTGCCTCGGGATCTTCCCCCCCCATCAGGGCCTCCACACACTTCTCCGTCAGCACGTGGACTATCTGCCCACTCTGAGAATGGAATAAAGCCGATTAGCCAGGGCTGGGGCTCTCAGCGCCCCCCCCCTGGGTGGGGCACGGATGCCAGCTGACTCTGCTGTCTGGCACTTTCACCTTCCTGAAGTTCCACTGCAGCCTGGCATCTGTGTCGCCTCTCGGGGGGCATCTGGAGAGCACAACCCACTCCCCCAGGACGTCAAAACACAGCTGCCCCGCTGACCCCCAGCGCACCTCTCTCAGAGAGTTCAGCTCACAGTGCTGTGGGAGTAGTCATATATACATGCGACTGTCATGTGACTATCATGTGACCACCATGTGACTATTATGTGACCACCATGTGACTATCATGTGACCACCATGTGACTGAGAGGTGATAAAAATTGCACGGTACCTGATTTCCGTTACCGCTGCATGGCGAAATATTCACAGCCCTGCCCCCTGGCCCCCACCCTTTCTTGTAATCTGTACAATAGCCAGTGCCAACATTGTACAGCTTCAAGCATACAGGCGTTACAAAATATATTAATATCAAACAGACATTTGTACAATGATATCACACCATCACACAGGCAGCATTATGTTCAAACACACTAATATTAGAATGATATAAAGTGTAGCATTATGATTGATCACTATCAATGCCAATCGTGTAACTATTGCCTTTAATTGCAATACCAGATGAAGTATTCATAAATAAGTAAGCTGTGCATTATTTATTTGTTTCTGTAAGAGTGTCAGACAGAAGTGAGTCTTGCCTCTCCTGAGAGTCCGGTCTGGTCCTGTGGGACGTAGCGCTCGGGATGGACGTTGGACAGGTACCAGTGGAAGTTCTTACAGCCCAAAGAGGCTCTCAGCTTCACCCTCTCCGTGCAGTTCGAGCTCTCAGACTGCAGACACAGCGCAGGGTCAACAGTCACACACACACACACACACACTCACACACACACCTCCCAAAGGGCACACACCCACACACCCGCCAGATGAAGTAGGCCACCATATTCCTCTCGTAGAAGATCTTCCTGTATTGGTCCAGCCAGATCTCCGCTACACGGATCTTGTTCCTCTCCACGATGCCATCATCGGGGAAGGTGTAAGGCAAGTGCGCGTGATATAAGTGTCCCACACGAGAACACGGGGCCACCTCCAAGGACCCTCCGCATAGCCACACCTAAGCCGCAGGGTTCACAAAAACACAGTAACACGTACAGAGACCCCCTTTTGGTATGAGGAACACGATAGAGGGAAAGGAACACTTCCTCATACCCTGATAGAGAGCTCGATGTTCTCAACCCCCCAGAGCACCATGCCCGGATCATAGGCCCCAATCTTCTGGAAAAAGTGTCTGTCAATGGCCAAAACCCCAGCCACAGCAGGGCTCCTTAGAGAAGAGGAGGGTGGGGGGGTACGATTAGCAGACAGGTCGCTTTGCCAAACCAGCCAGTGTCTTTTCATCCCTCTCTGCTAACAGCGCACGGGCCGAATAAGTCTATTATTTCTGGCGTGGCGATTTTTGTTCTGCTTGGCAGGGCCCACCAGCGGCGCGGGGAAATAAAGTGAATCGGGGGGCCTGTGAATGCAGCCGGTCTCAAGAAAGGGCAGTTTGTAGAAGCGGTAATGTGGAACCACTCGTTAATTTACAGTTACGGGTAACAACTCTGCTGGGAGAAACATTCATTATGCTCAGACGTCAGGTCTCACGGTGTCTTATTGAGGGGTAGTTTTCCTTTGTTCTCTTATGAAATAACCGGGTCAGTCTCAGCTTTTTGATTAGCTTTTGCAATCTAGAATTAAAGAAACGTCGAAAATCTGACTTAAAAGGGAACTTTTAGGAGGTCCATCTGCGATTTTTCAGTCTTATGTAATTAGTGTATTTTGCATTTGCTAGCCATGACAGATGGGAAACTTTGAAAAGCCTGGGAGCTACAGTTTCCACACGGGTTAAACCAATGAAATTCATATGCCAGTAAACCAATAAGCTTTCCACAAGTAACGTGTCTGACCAATCAGTGGCTGAGAATGCAAGCTAATCCCACCCACCATGGGTTTCCCATTGAGATGCTGTTCCATCTTACCGGATGGGCTGAATGCCGTGGTCCTGGTCTCTCTGTCCTGGCAATGCTTCCCAGTGGAAGTCCAGGTTCCAGTCGAAGACGCCCCTGATGGGCCCTGGTGTCGCATTGTACTGGAAGGTGTTCCAGTCGATACGGTCCATTAGCGGGGATACTATGCGACTCCTAGGGAAGGGATGGATTGGTGCAATAACTCAGTATGGGAGCAAGGAATGGTGTCCAGTCGGCTCTGAATGCTATTTGTGAATTTCCATCTCTGTAGTCTGGGTAGCCACCTTGGAACCCAAAGGCCAAACCAAAAGGCCAATTTTAGAATCACTGTTCAATGCTCTAAAACTGACTTTCGCCAAGCAAGGGCAGAGCAATCAAACCCAACATGCATTGCCTTGCCTAACATTGAGTTTATTTTACATTTTTATTCTTAGTCTCATGTTGAATGGGTTTAAGATATTTGGGGATTAAAGTTAGGCTTTATTGCTACAATACCATGTCCTACTGTGACAATCCCCCCTGCGAAGGCTCTGTCCCTATCTGTCCCCAGGAGGAACTCCAGTCCCTATGTGTCCCCAGGGGGAGCCTCTGTCTCTACCTGTCCCCAGATAGAGCACCTGTCCCTATCTGTCCCCAGGAGGAACTCCAGTCCCTATGTGTCCCCAGGGGGAGCCTCTGTCTCTACCTGTACCAGACAGAGCACCTGTCCCTATCTGTCCCCAGGAGGAACTCCAGTCCCTATCTGTCCCCAGGGGGAGCCTCTGTCCCTCCCTGTCCCAGACAGAGCACCTGTCCCTATCTGTCCCCAGGAGGAACTCCAGTCCCTATCTGTCCCCAGGGGGAGCCTCTGTCTCTACCTGTCCCCAGATAGAGCACCTGTCCCTATCTGTCCCCAGGGGGAGCCTCTATCTCTACCTGTACCAGACAGAGCACCTGTCCCTATCTG
>JAODKN010000046.1:1946450-1959085 GCA_026774425.1 Petrocephalus zakoni
CAGACAGCCGTGTGGAATAAAACATGCCTGCTAAATGACTACTCCACCTGTGACAAATTTTCCATATATTCTGCTCAGATACGTTTTTATTTTCCCAGCTTGCATTCCAGACCATAATACAAACTCATATTTCACAGTATCTGGTTCACATTAACCCACTACACGACTTCGCAGGAGCTCGTGTGCTGTTATACTCCGCCCGCATTTTTTAAGCTACACTGATCTATCGGTGTCTCCTCGGTGACCTTTCGGTCGGTGGTGTGTCGTTCCATAGTTAATGGCCGGCATTTGAAGGTCAGTGCTGTCAGCTGTGGAGCGGACTAATCCGCTTTCATCGGTACACATTCAGCCGCGTACGAGGTACGAATAAGCGAGCGCTCGGCTGTGAATTGTAAATGCCTACCGCTGCAGTTGTTTGTACTGACCAGCATTAAGAGAGAACACAAATAAATCGAATGGACCGAAAAGTATGGGCTGTGTGTATAAAAAGGATCCTTTATCATTAAAGGATCCTTTACATCAGTATCATTATCCTTTATCATTAAGATGCTCAAAGTTGCAGGCAAAAAACCCGTTTAGTGTTTTCAATACGGTATCACTTGAAATAGTATCAGGTTATTATAATGAAGTATATTTTTCTTATTTAAAATATATCTGTTAAGCAACTGGTGAATTGTGTTATCATTTAACAACAGTTTTTACATATGCTTGCCACCTGCCTATTTGGGCAAAACTATTTAATGTGAACTTATACGTGAGCCTCGCAGCTCTGGAACAGATGACGTTGGAGTGACGTCAGTAGCATATATGAGGCTATATAATTCTCGCATTCTTATTTAAAAGCTCTAATAGTTGCCAAAACCAGTACCGACTACGTGTTAATGATTGTTCATACACTTTGATGTATTCAGCAGTATTCAGTCGTCATTTGCCCGTCCTTTTCCACACCCGTAAACAATGCCTCCCAGACCTACACCAGGTCAGCCGCTGGCGTCCCCTGCGCTCCAGAGCGCGCCGATCGCCGGGTCGGGTCGCAGACTGGGAGCCGTGATTCATTCAGTCTGCATGGGATTCCTCCGGAGCTCGTCAGCCAAGCCCACGAAACGGCTGCTCTGCGGCCCGCAAAAATGCAGAATGTGACTCATAACGAAATTTATTTCCACTGATTTATGCTACGTTTCCCTCCCGCTGTCGCTATAAATCGGGCACAGGCGCCTCCACGCCCCTCTTCACGCGTATTTATTATTCCGCGTCCTGAAAACTTTGTAATTCCTGAGTACGGACCTCATCAGCCTACTGTGGATTCGGTTTCAGGTGGGGCACAATACGTATAAAACAAGGATCCCATCTTAACGTCTCTTACTGTAACTGCTCTAAGAAGCCGTGAAACGTCCCGTCTTTAAAAAATACAAAATAACGGGCGTGTCTTTCCAAATTGTTCGCACAGTCAAGGAATTCGAAGAATTTAGCTTAGCACTATACTAATTACTAAACTGTGAGATTGTTAAAGTTTATTATTTTGTATGAAAACGAATTATCAAAATCGAACATGTTATGTAATATGCGTGAAATTATTTAAATTTTCTTTATTGCCCGTTTTTCGTAAGATACCTAATTAGCAGCGATGTGCCGGGGGGTCGCTAGGGGGGCGCTGTCCCCTTTGCCCGAATGATTGAAAGCAGAGGCGTAGCGACGGGACAGGCAGGGCAGCCTGGGGCCCTGAGCTAGGAGGGGGGCCCCGATGGCGGCTGATTACATAAAGCGTCTCAACAACAAACCTGCTTTATTTGTGTACTTTGTTTATCACGAAAGTTAATTAATTTTTACCATTTCGGGAAAATGCCTGTTAGAGGGCCCCACTGAATTTTTCTTTGCCTTGGCCGCCCAGAGTCCCTAGAATCGTCTCTGGTTGAAAGTGGCCCTTTTCGGTCCCTGACGATCATACAATACCCCTAAGCCCCCCCGGCAGCCCCGGAAAAGTCATTGTAGCAGTTCTGTTCGCGGTGCTGCCCCCTGCTGTTCCTGTAGTAATCCAGCGCAGCCAGTTCCCTCCGCGCTTGTCACATTCGGTTAGGTAGGACTACAGTCAGAGTCTGGCATAAGTGGGTGCGCAAGTACGCATTCGCCGTATAAACGGTAAAATGCGCGGCAGTTTCTTGTTATAATAGTGCAAATGCGCACTTATTTACGCAGCTATGATAAGAAATTACAGCGTGATTAGTAAAGTTTACAATGCTCGGTATTTTCATCATAACAGCGCAAATGCGTTTATACGGCGTTTATAGGGCAAATGCCTACTTTCGTACCACTTATGTCAACCCCTGTCTATAGATATGAAATAAAACGCGTCTGTGTGCCCAGTTCTCAAAATCGTGATAAATTCAATTGATGGTTTCAACATATAGGGAAAACTTAGTATTTCTATTGTGATTCATATACCTGTAAAACACAAACAGGGCCAATACAATAATTTTGTATAGGCCTATATAACAAATAATGACAGTATATAAATATAATAAATAATGTCAGTTGCTGTGTAAAAGAGCTGGAAAGCGGCTCTAACTGCATTTTTGTCAAATGCAGTCAATGCTAGCTTTGTACACCAGGTGGCGCTAGCTGACTACCCTCATTCTTAATCAAATCCAATCAAATTTTAGGACACACGGTGCCCAGATCGTCTGCGGACGACATGAACCGCTAAAACCCAGCCAAACTGACAATACAAAAACTGGGGTTGTGTTTACTGTTACTGCCAATGTTGTTTACAGTTTATACAGGGCAGGACAAATTTTAAAAAATGATCGTAACATTTAATGGGATAACTCAGCAATAGCGCGCAGTTACGCGAAAAGTATCACCAAAAGTCTGGAAAGCATGGGCGGAGGAGGGGTCTCACAGTTAGTGATCAAAAAAAGGGCACCAAACTGAACCTTTGCTTGTCACCGGGGCTGTACCCTCAAGGGTCTGCCAATTCTACCCTCGCTGTAACTAAATGTACCCTTTAATCTAATTTAAGGTACAGAAATGGACTCGGAGAAACATCCCCAAGATACAAACAAGATTAATGTTTCCCATAATCCAATTCCGTACTTTAAAAGGTATATTTACCTACAGCCTAGGGTACAATTGGCAGAGCCTTGAGGGTACACCCCCCAGGTACAGCCTGGTACCCGTTTTTTCTGATAGCGACGTGCTTTCAAGACAGGGGTGTATTGTCCTCCAAATTCCACACTGTCTCGCTATGTGCAGCTACTAAACTCAGCATTAAGATGTTTGATAAAAAAGACTGGCGTGACTAAAACATATGTAAAATAATCGCATCCATGCAGCTCAGTCACTTTAATCTTCATTATTTACACTCTGTAACTAATGCGGTCTTTTCTGTATCTTTCGTCCGTGATGTTTTCCGCCTCCGAATCATAAGATTAGCTGCAATGGTTCACGGACCCTGATTTGTAATATTGATAACCGTATAATATTGAATGTCAAACAGGAAACAGTATCGAAATACTGTTCTTTACTGATGCTGTAATTTACCGTGTTTCGTGTTTAACAAAAAAAATCGAGGCTACGTTCAATAATTATACAAGTAATAGGATAAACCGTTTAGTCATTATAAAACAGGCGTTATAGAAGTTTACTTTGTAGTATTACAACGAGAAACGAATGTATAGCTTAACGTAATCACCTTTTATATGAAATACATCAGGAATTCAAGAATACGTGTTACATCTATAATATTATTATATTTATAATAAATGAACAACCAAAGGTGCTTGACATTGCAGTTTTATGATAATAAAAACCATTGTCATTATATAATTTTAGAATATTTACGTTAAGTTTGAATGAAAATAGGAGCAAAAACGACTTAAACGTGTATCATTTTGAGAGACAATTAAAAAGTATTAGCTTATACGTTTGTAGAAAATTATGTAATTTGACTTAAATCTTAGCGACGTTCATTCCGATGCAGTTAGGTTTGGTTGGTGGGCGCATGCGCTGCTGTTAAGTTTATTTTAGGGGATGAATGAATCCAAGTGGAAGCAACAAGCAATCGTAAGCACCCCGTTCCTACGCCCCATGTAATCCAACCTGATAAAGACGACATTATATACAATTCAACTCCCCTTCGTCTATTTTTCATACATAGTCTGAACTCGGTAAACAATGCGGATTGAACTGGGATAGTGTAGGCCGTGTGGCCTGTCAATCATTCGACGCCGAAGGATACCTGACAGTAATTTCCATTTAATCATTTACCCACAGATGGATTAATGCTAGGCTACATACAATGCACTACTCCCTTTAACCACTCGCAAACGCGTAGACGATGAAACCAGAACATCATTTTTATGTAAGCACGTTTTTAAATATCTCGTGTCATGCAATTGTCATGACAGGAAACAGCAGGCTTGTTAGCTTGTGTTTCCTGTTCACAAGGTATAAGATTATCTCAGTCAGCCGCTAGGAAACATTTGATCAGATGATGTCTGTTGCTGAGATATTACACAAGTCACGCAAGGTTGGAAACCACAAATGGCCACTTCAGTTATTGCCCCACAGTGAAATCTGCAACGCGGGCAAATTCCCATAGTCATTTGAACAGAAAATTCTATATTAAAGACGAAAATATGGGGAAAAATATTAAGAGCAAAATTGTTCGAATAAATATCGATGTATACCAGACTCCAATCATAATTAACTGCGCGTAGAATGTATATTGCACTTGATTAGATTATTTCTTAACGATTTGACCTGCTATTATTCAGACCTCAAATAAAACCCAAAGCAAAACAAAGACATATATTATTTTACCCTTAGATAAACGACTATCATAACCTGGACGCATTTCAATGTATAGAACCATGCCCTTTTAGTCAAATAAAGTACGTATAATCATCACATTATATAAAAAATATTCTGCTTTTTGGTTTGCAGCCCCCAGAAAACACTATTCAAATAGCAATAAAAGATCTGACAGTTAAAAATACATTTTAATGTTCCCTTTTTCATATTGAGATGGATAATATTGGAAACATCGGCATAGGTTAAATCAATTTTATATTTTCATATAAGGGACACATACAGGAATTGTCAATTTATTATCAATGGGAAAATTGTTGTTTTTCGGAAACATTAATCGGATTTGACATTGGATCATACACAGCAGAGAACATGGAAAATGTTCACGGAGCCGCGGCGCATGAGCGTTTTGGGGAAACTAACCTGAGACGGGTTGTGACTCGTTATAAACATCACATGATTAAATCTGGCTATTAAATTATGGAAGCAGCTGGGGAGGGGTGCACAGCGCCGGGGGAGCAGTCGCGAAGCGGGGAGGGCTGACAGCATTTCTGCTACGAATTTCGCCGCAAGTGCACGTCTTACATCCCGCTTCTCAGGATGGGGGCTTTACAGCTGATGTTTGTTTTGGTCTGCGCGTCTTGTGGTCTTGGAGCCGATGGGCGAAAAAGTAAGTAACGGCTACGTAATCGAATAAAGTTATCGACTTTTTGTCTACTAAAATTTTATTACTATTATTATTAATTATTATTATATAGCGATGCTGTAAAAGTTTATGAAGTTGAATCAGCATCGGAATTAACAGGCAGCGAACTGCGTGTAACTCGGTGTAACTCGGTCCCATGAGTTCAATTAGTGCCATCGTGAGTGCTCATGTGAAGGTGTCTTGTGAATATACTTACATGGGTGTGTTTCTCTTTTCGCTAGCTCCTGTTTTTATAATCTTTAACAATCTCTTTTGCGCCTCAAGACGAAAATGTACATACATTTGTGGTAAATGGTGACATTCGCAGTCTAATATGAATTTGAGTAGAAAACGTGCTGATTAGTCACGATCACCTTGAATTCGAATTATAACAATTAATACCAATAATAATAATAATAATAAGAAGAAGAAGACTACTAACAAAAAAAAGTTTAAGGGAGTTATAAATTTCTGCAAGACGTAGCCTAATAATTTTCACGGTGCGATTATTATTATTATTATTGTTATTAATTTGGCTTTTTCCATTTTTGACGGGATCATTGGGCAAACGCATAGAAGCCTGTTATTTGTATTTCTGATATCATACAATTAAAATAGTTTAATCGATTTGTTCAGCATTTTAAAACATTGTTTCATTTGAACATCGACGGTTATCTATTTTTAACAACTTAATAACTCTCCCTTCACCTGTTGCCCAAGGATACAAGGACATGTTCGCTCATTCGCACGCATTTAAATTTCCCACGATACCCGGATGGAGCCCAGACAGCAGTCCCTGGGACGATAACCTGTACCCGCCTTTGAAATCGAGTGAATCCAGACACAGGAGAGGTACTTGCCGGTTCTCGAAACAACGTACGGAATGCGAAGAAAAACGTTTATGCTGCCTCTGTAACAGCTGTCATCCTCAGGCAAAGCCATAGTCGCGCACCTGACGAGCGACAGCCCGGCCATGAATGGGTCGTGCATCACCTTCACCACTACTCTGCAGTTCCCCAAGTGCCAGAAGGAAGACGCCCGAGGCGATCTCGTTTACGATGACCGCTGCAAGAACGGTATGCATTGTGCTCCTCGCGTGGAACACTTACACCCAACTTAACCTGAGCCTGGCGCCGATCCCACCAAGCAAAGGGCTCGAGAAAGATGACATCCTGGAGGGGATGCTACTCAGTCACATGCCATACACACTAATGTACACTAACAGCAACTTAGAGATATCAGATCGCCTAACCGGAGAACCCTGGGTAAGCTTGTGCTGACATACGGTGAACAGACGGCATTCTCCTGTGTCTCAGTGTATCAGTAGCGGTCGAAGCCCACATTGCGCCCTATAGGCAAACTTCCCAAAATCCAAACTGTTGGTATAATTTATCGGGTGAGTTGCGACGGTAGAAGTTGTCGACAGGGGGCAGATGTTTATGTATTATTTTAATTATATGGATATTTATGGGCCTAACTAACAGGCAACAATTTGTTGGGGCAATTATAGGAAACTAGTTAATTAAAGCAGCGCAAAGCGAGTGACGCTGTTTACGTTGATTATTGCGGAATATGCTATGCCCTTACACCACGGATCGTCAACATGCCCAGACCCGGTTAAATAAATAAGCAAATACATCTTAGCTACTTAAGAAACATTCGTAGTAAAAATGCATTTAGATGGCAATGTCCCTCGGAATTTGCCATGGTGTTGGCCCCTGCCTTACGCCATTGTCTCCTACACCTGCTGACAGAGAACGGGCTGGTACGTTCCGGCTATGTGTACAACTGGACCTCCTGGATGGATGACTACGGCTTCGCCAAATGCCCAGACCCTTCCAAGTGCAACGTGTTCCCCGATGGGACTCCCTTTCCGCAGAGGAACGACTGGAGACGCAGGGACTACATCTACGTGTGGCACACCATGGGTGAGCAGCACCGCGGTGGCTAGGCGGGGAGGCTGTACGGGATTGGATAGTTAGTAGAGCCAGGGAAGAATTTGATTGGTTTACTAATCATTCATGATTAGGCAGGAGCGTGTTCGACTTCATGCAGCCGCTTACAGCGCTGGCTTAAAGCGATGCATTCTGGTCGTTTTTGATTGGCCAAAAACTAACCATCATGCACTTTGTCAAGCCAGCGCTGTAAGTCGAACGCAACCAGAGACTGATGCCATGTGACTTTACTTTCTCGTTGGTGGCACAGTGACTCATCGGAAGTTCTTCTACTGACTCATCATTGTTCACAACTTAAAACAAAAATAAATAGGCTTGATAACCTTTCAAACATAAAACGTCTCTCATAAAAATCATTTAGCTATTCATTACTGGATATCAAATCATTAACAAAAAATAAATGTTATAAATGAAGATGTTCTGTCAGAGTCCACCTTGACAGCACAGTCATGTTTAAGTAGTAAAGAACGTTGACTGGTTTAGAAACATCATGCAGTATCTAGGATATCCAAGTCTGATTCCTCAGTTTTAGGTAAGTAAGGTTTCCACAGCCACCCATCCTACCCCTGCTACGTGACATAACCCCCCGTGTCCCCCATCCACACTCTTAGGTCAGTACTACCAGACATGTGGCGGCTCCTTCTCCAGCCTCACGCTGAACACCACGAACTTGACGCTGGGTGCAGATATAATGGAGGTCCTGGTGTATCACAGCCACTCCCGCAGGAAGTACAGTCCTGTTGCCAGTGAGAGCAGCATCTATTTTGTCACTGGTGAGTTCTGTCGCTTTGGGTGCGTCACTAAATTTCCCTTATCACGTTATTCTGCCGAAGGGGGGCCACTTATCAGCTCCAGGTTATTCATGAATTGTTAGACTATTATTGTGAAAAAGCTAAAAACTCTGCCGCTGAACACACACTCAGTTCTGGAAAGTAGACAATTGCTTTGAGAATAAATATGGAGAATAATCAAACATTTCTTAATTCTGTAAATGCTTTGTTGGTTTACCAATAGTACTTTACTACACAGAAGAATTAAAACAAATGATAATTCATAAACTGAGTAATGGGCTGACGAGACAGATGTGTTAGACCCAAATACATTTTAAAAATTGTCAAGTCACATTTAAAATCCCTTGTAATTTATATTTACAGGAAATACTTAGTCACATTTGATGTGTATCCCCACAGATAAAATCCCATTGGCCGTGAATATCTCTCAGAAAAAGCCTGCCAACATGTCAGAGAATGTCTTTATCAAGGATTCGGACATTATCTTCAACGTGCTGATCCACGACCCAAGCAGCTATCTGAAAACTGCCGCCTTTGTGGACTTCATCTGGGATTTTAGTGACGGAAACCGGCTGGTGACGCACAAAAACGTGGCCATACACGCCTACAGCAAGGTGGGCAACGCTACCGTGAAGCTCATTGTGCAGGCAGGCTTCCCCACACCCTGCCCCCCACCCACGCCAACACCAACGTCCACTCCAATGCCGACGTCCACCGGCTTCACGTCTTCACAGACCACAGGTGACTTCTAGTCTCTCTTGGCGCACGACTGCGGTTCCTTGAATGTTTGCCCTCCACTCTTCGGCCCACTTCACAGTGCACGACGTTTGCGAGTTTTATGGTTTCGTTGTTTCACAAACTACTATCCCAACCCTCTTTGCAGAGTCACACACCTCCACAAGTACAGAAGAAACTTCATCAAGCAGTAAGTGGGGTTTATGCTTTGGAAAAGGGCTCCTCAAACTACGGCCTGCTTCCTTCTTTCTGACTGTCCCTTCAGCCAGCATCAGTACTGCATACAGTTAAGCCTGTCATACACCTTCATCAATAATGCATAGGAACATTATGGGTAAATGTATCAAAGCAAATGTGGCCAATATCCATAAAAAACATTCAAAATAAAAACTTCAATTCCGTCATACTGTCCAGACGTTATACCATGATATACAGTATTTTAAAAGCAACACTATACCAGTGTTTTTTGTTAAAATTTGCAGAGTGTTATAGGCTATTGCTTTAATGCTGGTCAAGCCTAGCCCTAACCCCGGCATTAAGTCTCCCTATAGCAGTGAACTTACCCTTTGATTAAAAAGTTTGAGGACCCCTGCTTTAAAATGTCTCATTTGAGAAGAACCATTTATTTTACCGATACATTTATAGCATTTGGCAGATGCCCTCAGCCAGAGCAGCTTACATGAGTGCTTAAAGACTCCATTAGTGAGTACTTTGATGCTGGTTCAAAAAACCCAGGCTAACATCATAACAAATGGAACTGTTCTCCACCTTGGCAAAAGCCACTACCATAGGGCAGACAAGTACTCATCCCATCATGACGACAGACCCCCCAACAGAGCCACAAGCTACCACAGGTCCTGAGGTGACCACAGGCTTCAACGTGACCTCCACCTCCCCCGAGACCACCAAGGCAGCCCTGCTCCATCACAGCCACCGCTCGGATACAGTGTGTTACCGAAACTTGTATGGCAACTTCGAGACTGAGATCTTCGTCATCGGTGAGACAATGCAAGATGCTTCCTCTTCCTCACACAGCGGTCTCTCGTATTGGGTCCTCTACCTCAAATCGAGTAGCCTCAAGCCTTCTAATAAGATTCATACAAAGATCCCTTTAGGCACCACCGAAGTACGACACTGAAATCTGTAGAGGTCGTTGGCTTAGAATTTCCAACCACCTACTTAAAAAAAATTCCGCTAGCATTTGATGCTAAAATAAAACTCTCTCAACGTCAACCATCGTAAACCATGACATACGCCGCGTGAACAGTAAATAAGCATCCCTTCAGTTTTATGTCACTGTCACTCGCCAGCCCTGGTGACACCTTTACCGAGCCGACCCGTCTACAGTGGAAAATAGAGGCGAGCTGGAACTATGCAGTAACTAGTATCTCTCTACGGTACGGCTCAGTTCCTGCACACGTGGAAAAGCAGCATTTCTTTCAGACGAGGAGCATGAGTAGTGAAACTTCCCTAGCGCGCTACATGGACTTTGACCAGCACTGCAGTACACAGGATAAGCGTTGATGTTGCTAATCTTCTGTTATAAAGACTTAAGATAGTTTTATACTTGACATTAAGCCTTTAAGAGACGGTCTGAGTAGCACAGAGGCTGAATTTTGGATGCTGCACTTGTATGTTACAGAAAGAAAGTCTACAGGAAAGAGCCGGCAAGCTGGTAAAATCATAGATGTGTCTGCAACCCAGGTGACCAACACCACTGTGAACTTCCTCATTAGGTGTTCGGGCAGGTGAGTGATCTCCTCAGAGGCACTTATTCGGGAAAGGGTCAGATATTCATCAAGACCCTTTTCCTCACAAGCACCTTTCTGCACAGATTGCACATTACAAGTATCTTAGTATTATTAGTATTAGTATTTAATGTTCATTGGTTTTATTTATATGTGCAGGTATTGCATTTTGGATATATCCGTGTGATGTGATCGAGTGGTTCAACTGAAACTGAGCAAAGAATTTCGTTGTACTGCCTTTATTGTCACTGAACAAGCATTCTAATTCTAATTCTAGATAGACGCTTGCTATTCTTTTTATGTCAATGTTGATTTTTCCACTAGCTTCCCTCGGGCTATTTGCATTTGTGGTTTCATTCCTTATATAATGTTTAAATAGTAAGGAAGAAAATGCATGAAATTTAAATTACAGCAGAAGCACTTCCCGCTAGGCACTGCAAACTCAGTAATAGGACTGGATTTAGGAGAGTAATAACAGTATTACTTATTCAGGAATCCGGGTTTCCCATGGTCACTCTCCTTCATCCTAGCATCCCTACCTCGGCCTGCACCATCATCTCAGACCCCACCTGCAAGCAGGTGAAGGACGTCATCTGCGACCCGGTCCCACCCTCGGAAAGGTGTCCGGTGACTCTGAGGCGCACCTTCCTGGAGTCTGGAACTTACTGCGTGAACATCAGCTTGCCACGCTCACCGGGCCTCACCCAGGCTAGCACTCACGTCACCATCGGAACCGGGGGCATGGGTGAGTCACGCAAACCACACATCCATGATTGGTTGAGAGAAGGGCGGCCAAGACCAATCAAAACACCCAAAGGATAGATCAGGACAAATCAAATTTCTTGCTACAAATAGACTTAATGTAAGCCTTCCTCCACAGTATCCAAACCACTGCAAGCAACAGCGGTGGTGATCCTAAGTGCTAGCGCTGTTCTAGCAACAATCTTTGCCTTCATAGCCTTCATGGTGTACAGGTAAGGGAGTCTGCACATACCCCTTAGGCCTCATTTTTCCCCAACCTCTTCCATTTGGAATTAAGAAAGCATGCCCATCTCCTCAGACGCTACAGGGTTTACAAGCCCGTGAGGCTGGAAGCAGCAGAGCAGCGGGGGAGGACACGCCTTGGCCAGCTGAAGCTGGCGCTCTTCCAGGCCAACGAAGAGAGGAGCCTTCTGCTGAGTGACCCACGGCCCCTTTAGGTGGTTCGGCGGTGGTCCGGTACCACGGATGGGCATCCAAGTTGATGCCAACAGAACGGGTCACACGAGTAGCCACACTGACACACAATGGTGCACCATTTCCTTCAAAAATTGGCGGCTGTATTGCAGGTCTCCCCAGGCCCGGAGGACTAGTCTGCAGCACAGTTTGCAGATCTCCTTGCTCAAAAACACCTTCAGCTCACCAGCTAAATACCAGGCTAAGTAGGTGGGTCCAAGCAGGGAAGTCTGCAAACTGTGGTGTAGACTGGACCTCCAGAACCGGAACTGGGGAACCACGTCCCATCACGAGCACCAGTAAAATGCATGGCTTAAGCTTCTCCTGTACATGCTTGCTGAGGTGGGGGGGGAGGGTTGCATGCAGTTTAACAGACTAACAGACTAGTACTCCGTCCTACTGAACTGCTGCACCCTGATCAAGTTAACAGGACACCCAGTGGCAAGCATTGCTAATTCCATCTGAGACTATGTAGATCAGGGTGTCTGGAAGCACAATATCATGAATTAATTCATAACTTACCAAAACATTTAAGCAGCATGGAAAGATTGAGCTTCTAATAAAAGGTTGCAGTTTACCTTGTGTGTAATTGCTCAAAGGTACCTCAGTACTGAAGAGCGTTTTCGGGGGGGGGGGGGGGGGTGGTTTTATAAAGTGATGGGGGGAAGTAAGGTAGGACCCAAATTTTATTATTTATTCA
>JAODKN010000046.1:1967448-2007482 GCA_026774425.1 Petrocephalus zakoni
CCCCCATGCCCTAGCTATACAGCTCCCCCTGGCCCTGGCTATATAGCTCCCCCTGGCCCTGGCTATACAGCTCCCCCTGGCCCTGGCTATACAGCTCCCCCAGGCCCTGGTTATACAGCTCCCCCTGGCCCTGGCTATACAGCTTCAGATGAAGTAGTGATCCTGAATTGCTGATGGTGTATGTCTCTGGGCCTGCTGGTGGCCGCCGTCCCGTTTATTTTATTCTCTCTGCTTCGTACCTCATGTTCCTGGAATAGACCCCTGGTTCACCACTGCCCTGTACCATTTAAACAGTGTCGGAAGATGAATGGATAGATATTTTCAAAATAATTCTACAAAACAAGTGGCGCTGTTGAGGCAGACACTCGGAAATGATGCCCTCCATTCCCCAGAGACAGTGACATGCTGTTATACCCTAAATTAAAACTTTTAAGCAGCCAAATGCATCACATGTCAATCAAAGATGCCATGTAAAACATACATAGCTGCCTGCCTGTGGAGTAGGGGGGGAGACTTTGGGTGTCTGCTCCTCCTTCACAATGACAAGGAGAGGCAGCCTCTAGGAGCTGCAGCTCCTAGGAGTGTGCAGGCTGTGATAGCTCTGATAGTTCATGCTTCCTCAATACACGGGTATACTAATTTAGCTTTTATGTAATCTGTGTACTGTGTTTTTATCTGAATTTGCTTCGATCGATTATTTCACTACTTGATTTTCAGAGAGAAGAACCCTTGTGACCCCAACAGAGTCTATTGATCATAGCATTGATTGGATGTGTGGGCCTGATCAGGGAGCAGCACCTTGATTGATGGTTTGACAGCTCACTACCTGATGGTCCAGGAGCTGAATGATGACCAGTTATGGCTTGTTTTTTGTCCTTTTCCTGAAGGACAAAAACACTGACAGCCTTGGAATGCACACTATTAGAAATCATTTTTGCCTCCAGTCAAACGGCCTACATGTCAGCCTGCACATCAGCCTGCACATCAGCCTGCACAGCAGCCTGCATATTGGCCTGCATATCAGTCTACATATCAGCCTGCACATCAGTATGCACATCAGCCTGCACAGCAGCCTGCATAATGGCCTGCATATCAGTCTGCATATCAGCCTGCACATCAGCCTGCACCTCGGTCTGCACATCAGCCTGCACCTCTGCCTGCACATCAATCTGCACATCAGCCTGCACATCAGTCTGCATATCAGCCTGCACATCAGCCTGCACCTCGGTCTGCACATCAGCCTGCACATCAGCCTGCACCTCGGTCTGCACATCAGCCTGCACCTCGGCCTGCACATCAGTCTGCACATCAGCCTGCACATCAGTCTGCATATCAGCCTGCACATAAGTCTGCATATCAGCCTGCACATCAGTATGCATATCGGCCTGCACATCAGTCTGCACATCAGCCTGCACATCAGTATGCATACCAGCCTGCACCTCGGCCTGCACATCAGTCTGCATATCAGCCTGCACCTCGGCCTGCACATCAGCCTGCACATCAGTCTGCATATCAGCCTGCACATCAGTATGCATATCGGCCTGCACATCAGTCTGCATATCAGCCTGCACATCGGCCAGCACATCGGCCAGCACATCAGCCTGCACATCAGCCTGCACATCTGCCTGCACATCAGCCTGCACATTGGCATGCACATCAGCTTGCACATCAGTCTGCACATCAGGCTACACGTGAGTCTGCATGTCAGCCTGTCCATCAGCTTGGACCTCAATCTGTGCATCAGCCTGCACATCAGTCTGCACATCGGATTCCACATCAGTCTACACATCAGCGTGCACATCAGCCTACACGTCAGTCTGTACATCAGCCTACACGTCAGTCTGCACATCAGCTTGCACATCAGTCTGAACTTCAGCCTCCACATTGGCCTGCACATCAGTCTGTACATCAGCCTGCACATCAGCCTGCACATCTACCTGCACACCAAACCCAGCCGCCCCAATGCATCCTATACTGCCTCTCTGAACCCAACACTGAAGACTTCCTCCCCAGACACATGAGGGACAGGGAAACCTCAGCTTTAGCGTGGCCTGTCCCCATGCCATCATCCCCTACCTCCCCGTTTCAGTCTGGGACAGCAGCCCTTGTGGCCCCAGCATAGTCTGATTGACTATAACATTGATTGGTTGGGTGGGCCTGTTCTGTGACCAGGAGCTAATCAACAATTTTAAATAATGTGTATGTGTGCATGCAATTGTCATTATTTACACTACACCACGTGCACCATGTACCACTGCATAGATGAACATTCACCAACTACAGTCCCTTGCAAAAGTGTTCACCCCTTTTGCCATTCTCTATATTTAGTTCCCTTATAACCTGGAATTTAAATGGATTTTCAATTTGATTTTAAGTGATGGACCTACAAAAAAACTACAGATTAATGAAGTTAAAAGGTAAAAAAAACTTGTTTTAAATAATTCTAAAAAATATTAACCTGAAAAGTGGTGCATGCATATGTTTTCACATTTTTGCTTTGAAGCCCCAACCACTACCTTCAAATGCCACTTAATTCATTAAATAAGGTCCACCTGTGAGCAGTCTAAGTGTCAAATGATTTCAGTTCTGATAGCCCCCGAGTCAACACCAGTGCAACACCCCTAAATAAGGGCTACCACCTACCAAGTGAGAGTATGAAGACCAAGGAATTTCTACAGAGGTCAGAGACAAAGTTGTAGAGAAGTACAGATCAGGCATGGGTTATAAAAAATATCCCATAGGACCACTGTAAGCGACACACTGCACAGAGCTGGGCTTCATGGAAGATGGGCCAAGAAAAAGCCTGCCTGCCAGGCAGACCGTTTGAAATTTGCCAAAATGCCTATTGGAGACTCAAACATGTGGAAGAAGGTGCTGTGATCAGATGAGATTTTGGCCATCAAGGACAACGCTATGTCGGGCACAATACCTCTCATCATGCTGAGAACACCATCAGGCTGTGGGGACGTTTTTCATCGACAGGGACTTAGAAAGTGAAGGAAACATGGATGGTGCAAAATATAGAGAAATTCTTGAAGGAAACCTGTTTGAGTTTTCCAGAGATTTAAGACTGGGACGGAGGTTCACCCTCCAGCAGGACAATGACCCTAAACACACTACTAAAGCAACACTCCAGTAGTTTAAAGAGAAACAGGTAAATGTCCTGGAACGGCCCAGTCAGAGCCCAGACCTCAATCCAATTGAGAATCTCTGGTATGATTTAAAGATTGCTGTACACAAGCGGTGCCCATCCAACTGGAAGGAGCTAGAGCAGTTTTGCCATGAAGAATGGACAAAAAATACCAGTGTCTAGATGTGCCAAGCCTGTGGAGATGTACCCGCAGAGACTTGTCGCTGTAATTGCTGCAAAGGGTACATATTATTGACTCTGGGAGGGGGTGAACAGTTATGTGCGCCCAGGTTTTCTTATTTTTTTGTCTTATTTCTTGTTTGTTTCACAATTAAAAAAAAATAATTTACATTTCCAAAGCAGTAATTTTGTTGTATAAATTAAAAAATACAACCCCCCCAAAAAACTTTTAAACTCCAGGTTGTAAAGTAACAAGATTGAGAGAATGCCAAGGGAGGTGAATACTTTTGCAAGGCACTGTATTTATCTATTAGACACATATTGTACAGTCCTTTTGGACTGTTTTGCCGAGTTTGGTACTTACCATGGTTCAGCAGGTTAGGCCTCTGTATCCAGGACTGGAAGGTTGCTGGTTTCAGTCCCATCCCTGGTGTAATAATGACATACCTTTAAGCATGGTCCTTAACCTTCCAAAATGGATAAATAGCCCACCCTATGCTTTAAGCCCAGGCTTTGCCCTCAACTGTGTGTGTGTGTGTGTGTGTGTGTGTGTGTGTGTGCAAAGATAGGATTTGTGGGTAGAATCATTCCATTTTCCCTGTACCCATGCTTGCATTTGAACAAATGGAAAGTAAAGCATCCTAATTTTATTGTCTGAGTGCTTCTACTTCGTGCTGTTACAATAAATTTGACTCTGATCTAATGAATTTCTTGTTTCTCTCTGTTGTCCAGGTATGCCGTGCCGATTGGAGGGGTGATGATCTCATACCCTCAGGTGCGTGCCCACAGCTGGGAAAGGGTGTGAGAGCAGGCAGGCCACCAGGCATGTGTGCGTGTGTGCATGCGAGCCAGCAGGAAGGTCTGTCTCTAGGGGCAGACATGCAGGAGATGAAAAGAGTGCCCCACAGCCTTATACCAGGTGGAAAATACGAGCAGTGTGTGAGAACACTGGGGTATTTCATGGCCATCTGCTTGCTGAAATGGGCCATGCTAACTAATGATAAATTCCTGGAATGCCCTGATGACTTATAGGGAACATTTTCAGTCTCTAATGAATGAGATGACAATGATCTGTGTCCCATTGGCACATGGCCATTCTCAGTCTGCTGCACGTGTTCTATGTGTTCCACACAATGTGGGACGCATCACCAGTGACCTCTGACCTCTAATTAGCAATCCTACGACAGTCAGCCCCATTCTTTAATCTCTTTATTAATTAATGGACCTGCATGCATGCTTTATGTCTCTTTTCTGTGTAAACATAGATTATTCCGTCTTCTCTGTGTTTGAGGGCAAGTCATTAATACATTGTCCATAGGCTTTTGACACACAACTCATGGCTAAGGGTGTTTCCCCTTGTGTCCTGGGGACCCTTCATCACTGCCTCCCATGCTGCCCCGGCGAGATGACAGGAATCCCTGGCCGCGTGGGTGCCGGACCTGGCTATCAGGGGTGCGTCAGAACAATGGGGGCCTTATGTGGGCTTTGGCGGGCGGCACGTGGGTAATCAGTGACACGCCGGGGGTAGCAGCGCGCTCCTCCGGGAACAATAGGGGTGAACAAAACGAACAGGACCCGCTGGGCAAGGCCCGCACCTTGCCGGCGCCCCCCCCCCCCCGGGGGGGGCCCGGCCCCCCCCCCCATAACCTGTTAAATATGACCACATACCATTAAGAACAGAATTTTACAGTCAAGCTCAAGACAGACAAGTGTTTGACACTTTGTGCCCTCATCCTGCAAAGGTGGTGGTTATTCTACGTCGTATCAGAACAATCTTATCTAGTCCAAATACCTCGTCCAAGATAGACTACTCCCCCCCCCCTCCATTCCTTTCACACACCTCTAGGTTTTCCTTCCTGTATCCAGGGACACTGAACAGCCATGTGAAATTAAAGGTAGAATTAAAAAGGGGAGGATTACATAGCTTTTTACACACTTCCTACACAGCACTGGCGGAACGCTTCACGATGCTTAATCTAAAAAAATAAAAACCCACTGTTCACACTGGGACTTTCTGGTATCCAAAATGTACACAAAGAGCAAAGCTCAAAGGGGCCCTTTGTGCCCTGCGATTGCCTTCACAGGAAGTCAGACAGACGGTACATCCTGCACCCCAGGTCTCACATCCCACAGCAGTGAGACGGGTTGGCAACATGAGGTACATTTCTATAAGCAGTCAAGACTGCATTGCTACCCTGCACACCTGATGAAAATGCAGGAGCCCTTGCTTGGTGGGCATGCCCTATTCCAAACCAACATATAGCCTCAACATGCTGATCGTACCCCCTGAAAACCCCACCCCCTTTTCCCACCCTCCCGCCACTTTTCAGCCCCCATTGGCTCCCCAGCGGAACTGCAGCTCTCCCCCCATAGTTAACGCACGCCTCTGGTGGTTGGCCGTTTCAGCAGTCCATCAAGCAGCCAACCAATGGCTTCCGATAGATCCACCCCAGGAAAGGGAGGGGTTGGGTTGTCAGAGTGGGGGGAGGGCTGCGAGTTAAAACATGATCTCCATCTTCTCCCAGTGAGCAAACTGAATAAGGAGAATTCTATAGGGGAAACCATGGGGGTTGAGGGGCTAGTTATACCACAAGCTTAAAGGCAGGAGCAATGGCCGCCATCAGCAGAGGTCCACACCCTGCAGAGCCTGCATATGAATACCTCAGCAAAATGCGAAGACATTGCCATAAAGGCAAAAAGGACACCCCATACAAAAAAAAAAAAATAATAATCCCTCAAAATTACATTAAAAATGTAAAACCTAAAAACATGGAGGACCAGAGTGGAGAAAAAAAAATTATATATATATATATATATATATAAAAACACACCACACACACACCAGTTTGCTACAGAAGCAAAGCACCCACACAACCAGCACAGCATTAACCAACATCCCCCAAATGCATGTTGTCACAGCAAAAAGGAAACAGGAAGACCAACTCAACCTATGGGCCTCTGCTCTCCATGTAAATGCCAAGTAGCTTTGAACAGGGCAGCAAAACCACCCTGAAACATTGTTTCTTTTTTAGGGGGAGCAGCAATCACACCACTATTTGGCACTTCAGATTTAAGACTGATACCCCAAGAAATGAAGCGAGGGGTTTGGCCGTGCGTCCCAAGGCCTTGGCAAAGCGGCCCGCGTTCCAGGTGCTCAGGCAGACCTTCTACACAATCCGCAGGCCTCCCCGCAGATCGACGCCTACAGCATCGCGACACAGCAATTTTCTAAACTTTTAGCTTCAGAAGGTGTGCTGCTCCAATTAGCAGCTTTGCCAAGGCCAGGGTCACACGACTCAAACACCATGCCTTGGCTGCGACAGGCCGACTTACCCCAAACCTCGAATACCAGCTACACGATTAACTGCCCTGCGGGCCAACTACAGCTCAAGAGGTTAAGACGAGTATCCCCTCCCACCTCAGCCAACACACAAGACATCATTTTGCAAAAGCAAAACACACTGAACATCCAAATGTTACTGCTGCGCATCTCAAACCCGTTTGCAATTAGTAAGCAGTCTTGTCAGAACTCCACAGCTACTTAAAAACTGCCAGGCTTTACAACAGACGCATGGCTTCACAGGAAGGTGCCGTTCTCTGTCGTTTCGCATCACCCTAGCACTGCAAGGCATTACTCCGCACTGCTCATTCTGATTACGCTACTACACTACTACTCTGTGTAATGCAGACCCATAAGCTGCTTTGGAGGAGTCAGCCACAAATTGGAGACCATTTCCATGGAAATAAACACCCCATCAGGTGGTGACGTCGCCAGCTACCGAGCAAGACCAACACATCTACCATGAGTTAGGAGGCAACATGCAGAACTTGGACTACAGGAGTGCAATGCCCAGACTTTAGGCAAAGCACAGTGGATGTGTATTAACACCAGAACTTACAGAAGCCAGATCTGGACCCTTCCTCTAACATACGAAGTGCATTTCTTGGCATGGTTTAAGGTCTTTCAAATACGAGCTCTCAAACTAACCTAAATTCACGCAAAACGGTTACCATGAATGCGTGGACCACTATGAGTTGGCTCCTTATATGAAATTCCAACAACCGAAACACCATCTTTTTGACATCCAACAGCAAAACACCATCTCACAAGAATGAGAATGCAACGTGAATAAGTCAGCCTGCTGTTCTTTATATACCTGCTCATTTCTCGGCCTCCCAATGAAACGGGACCCGGCGCATTCCACGCCCCTCCCCCGACCCCCAGCCCCCTGGCCCCTTGACAGAAGCAAAGAGGAATGCACCTACCTCCCACTGCATGTGCGGAGGGATGTTCCGGATCTGCAGCTTGCAACTCCTGGGAAGAGACTCCATGTTAGTGCCAGTTACATCCCACTGGAACCAGTCCCACACAACACACCGCCACACCAACCACCCACGATACAATCAAATCCCCCAGGTTCCCATTTTCAAGAGAAGAAAAACCCACCTATACCAACACAAAATTAGTGAACAGACAGCATAAGACCATGAGGGAACAGGACTATTATTTAACGTGCAAGTGGGAATCATGTCAGCCATGCTGAACTGCTCCGCAAACCCTCATTAGAAACTGTGGCGGCACACGGACATTAGCAGTCCGACGCCAAGCTGATGGCAGAAGGGACCTAAATGAGAACTAGTGCTGCAGCGACTTAGACCAGTAGGAAGCTCAGGTGGTCCCCCACACGAGCACGGCGTGAGCCTAGAAATCCCACAGTCATTCACTGCCACCACTATGCTCATCGTGACCATCACGGCAAAAAGGAGATTCGAGACATCACCCCAGTGGCTAAGAGGACATACTGCAGAGAATGGAAGACCTTTCTGCTAGCTCACCCGCACGCTGCACGCACACACCCCAACAGCCTCGCCCCCCAACAAAAGGGTTAACACCACGCCTACAGTGGAGAATGGTTTTGACGTTTTTCCAGAAGATGAGCCGACCACGTGCCTAAAAGTAGCCGTTAATTATAACAAGGCTCTCGAGTGACCTTTGCAGACCAGCAAGCCACCCCCTACCCCAACCCCCCAGTCAACGTCAGCATGAGCGAATCATAATGGCAGCCAGCATCTATCCGTACCCAGTGTACAGTATTCACCGGTGCACAACCCTTCCTATGGTTGCTATGGATGTTCAGTAAGATCTCACCCTTAAAAACAGCACCAATATGTGCACTTTATGAAAAGGAAACTGTACCTACTCTTTTTTTTTTTCTTAAAAAGCATTAAAAAAAATTAAAATGCCACTGTCACCAAGCACTTTGCATCAAAACATTCTTTTATTAAACCCTGAGGGTTTTAAGATATGGGTTTTTATCCATGTAAACGACTTTTAAAAAATGAATAAAAATCACATCAAGCTTTTAAACGTGCTAGTTTGTCTTAACCAACAAAACATTTTCCAAAACCTGCCCGTCAGACTAGGCATTGACTTTACCTGCCCATTTGTGCAAATCAAAACAGCAGCGGTGCTTCATTCTAGAGGATCATCCACAGCTTACATGTAGGACAAATCTGCTTACCTTTGCCCTTCATTTACAGCAAACCCTTAAAATTTCACAGCACATTCCAAGTGGGCACCGATAATGGGTTCAAATTAAAATTGACGCCACAATGCTTAACCAAACCTCCAACTTCCTACAAAAGGAACAATATTACTTATACCACACTCGCAGTTTGACAGGTAACAGGATAACTGTGAGAGGTTAAACTGAAGATGGCTATACCACCCCCCCCGCCCCCAAATGCTGCACACAAAGCATCAGTTATGCCATTAACATGCATGTAAAGAGAAGTTTAATAGCATGTTTACCATGATGCATACAATATACAGTCACAAAATAAGTAAGTAACCAGGTCGTCCAAAAAGGCCTGACTGATCTGCAATTTGCCTCCTCACGTGACTAGAAAATGCAGGCTGCACAATTTAAAAACGCGAAGTGTGTCATTTACAGCATGTGCAAGCCTGAATTTGTACAAATGCTCGAGGTCTTGAGAACAGTCTCTCTACACATTGTAAATACACTGGTCACCCTATAAATTACACCAAGCACATACAGAGGACACAGGAAAATAAGAAAAAAAAGCATCCAAATTGTAAAGTGCACAGAGCTCGTAATCCAGATAAAAAGCCCACAAAATTACATCATTTCAGATTCATTCACATTGAGAAAGTCAAACTTCAGATTAAGACAACTTAACGCCATACCTAAAAGGCATCGCCGTTTGCCATTTTGGCAAAATAAGCGCGCTGCCATATTCATTTAGTTACAGGTGATCTTAAAGCACCTCCTCACATTTGCAATTGCGAATCATAATTTTCAAACACTAAAATCTTAATGAACTCCGCACGCTCATTGTAAGGGCATGTGGCAGCATTTTAAATGTTTAAAAAATCCAGTTAATCTCAGCAAGTCCAGAGATTTATTTTATTTATAAAAGCAGCACGCATTCACAACCACCTTCCAGGTGGAGGACACACACCCTCAGCGCTAATGAGATTTCCTAAAATCCCCCAATATAACCCCACTTCAGCACACTAACCCTAAATTCCCTGCTCGTTACCAGAGACGCCATAAGCAGCTGCGTCAAAATGCCACTGCCCTCAGCGTACAATGGCGATAGATGACAATGTGCTTGTGAATTCCAACTAAAAATGACACTCAGCTCTGGGGGAAAATATAATTCCATACGTACTCCCAGTAACTTCATTTTGACACTGGATCCTCCCGTACAGCCATTTCAAATGCACTCTCAGACTGAACTCACACAGGGTCGACTAGCTTGAAATGTAATCTATAGAGAATAGTTCAAGCTGTGGACACGGAGGGAGGAAGTAAGAATTCTGGGGCCTGAACGCAGGGCTACAGGCAGAAGAAAGCACTACCCTATAGGCTGGTGACTGAGAGGCCTCATTTGCAGCGAGCGGGGAGGGGCTCCGTTTCCACCATGATATTGGCGGTACGCTGTGTGTGCTTGGGGAGGGTGGGGTAGAGTTGGAATCCCATTGATCCAAATCCTCCAGGCAAATACAACCTGTTCATAGAAAATATTTATTCCACACAACAACAAACCCCCCCCCCCCCAAAAAAAAAATAAATAAATAAAAAATATTCAACAGCGTCTGCACCGTAGTGGTGCATGACGCAACTGGAACGCAGTAGCATTTGAAAGAGCAGTACAAAAAAAATAAAATCTGCAAAAATGCATGCTGGATACCCAAGCTACCATTACCAACCGAATCCTCTCAAAGTCACCACAACTTTTGCTGCGAAGTACTGTGTGCAATGTGCCCCTGCCACCTCACATCTGATGTTGCCACTTAAAAAGGCTCAAACAGGATATTAAATCAACATAGAAAACTAGGAAGTCCGACAACTTTCCCTTAGATGGGAGGATTTACACCCTAGGCTGGTCAATGATCATTTCAGGTGTGTCTGGCAGACACAAACAGACCAAAGGAGTTCAAATCAGTCTCGCTGTGCAAAACAAGTTAAATCTGCCTTTACCAAAATGAACCTAGGGGAGGCATTCATTTTACTATAGAGCCACCAACAGGCATCCAAGACAATAATCAGAGGGCATACGTTGGGTACTAACAATGACTAGCAAAGAAATTATATCGAAAAAAATACTTCAAGAATGAAGTCAGATTCAGGGGGCAGCGAATATCCATGCAGTGTGCATAAGCCTTTAACATTTCCGGCTGTAACCCAACTCTTATGACTGCTTAGGGGGGTGGGGGCTACTGCTTACGTACACATAGGCTGTTAGTGGGATCTAGAGTTTTTTTCTCCCATACACATTCCATACGGATTCTATCCTAGGGCTGCATTCCTATCCCACCCCCTACCCTCATTCGTCGCACAAAAATCACAGACATTTAGGTTGCTCATTTTTTGCACGCTGCTAGTTCAAAGATCAAATCAAACCGAAGCACTTAATACCCAGACCTGATAAGGCAAGTCAAACCTGAAAATGTCATACAGAACAGGACAGGGCCTGATTCTAGGGCTAACGGAACCTTAAGTGTACATCCCACTCACACAAAGCGTGTGGAACCAGGACCCCCAAACACCCATCCCAGGAACAGACCAGTGTGTAAATCACAGGATTCCATTACACATTTCTGGGGACAGTTTTACCATTAATCCATTTTCTATTTTTATTTTCAAATAAGGGGGGGGGGGGGCACAAAACATCTGTCCCCAGCCCCCCACCCAAAAAACAAGCAATGTGCTCGCTTACAATACCACCGAAACCCATACTGAACTGCAGCTACGTATAAGAAATCACGTTATACTGCAGCAAAAATTTCAAAGCACTGGTCAAGACCCAAATTATAACCTACATCCACAATACACTTACTTTAACGAAAAAAGGCTCAGGGTATTTGGGGGGTTTAAATACAACGCAGTGTTTACATGAAGATACGTGTTTAACCATCTATAATTCCCATACAAAAATCGCTAAATTCACCCACACTTAGTCGCCAAAATACACAAATGCTGTTGGTGGCCAAAAAAGGGGCATCGAAACGGTCACCCGGCAGAAATTTTAAATTCAACTAACCAAGCATAACAAAAACACGCATTTAATTTCTCGGTTTAATAATGAAATTGAAAATTATCAGTAGACTCGCCAAATAATCCTTAAATTCACCACACAATTATTCGCTCCCTCGTCGCGCGAATTGACGCGCGACAATGTAACGTTTTTAGAAATATCCCAACGCTGCGTTAGAATTTCTCTAAACAAATGAAGCAAAAATATCGCTGCAGGGACCAAGATACGCGTTTCGGACGTACGTGGCGGTGTGTGTTTAAATAAGAGGGCCAAGCTAAAAATGAAGGTGGAGCGCCTGCAGCTTTGGGGCCTCACACGGAACATGGCGACTAGGCCTCAGCCCTCCCCGTCCTGCCAGCCCCATACACATGGCGTGAGAGGCCATGCAGCCCCAACTCGCGATACAAACGCGACACATGCACTTTGTGGCAGCCTTAAAAAAAAAAAAACACGCAGATACGTTAAATTTCATAAAACTGAAGGGGGGGGGGGAAATACTTCAGCAGATTCCCATGCATCCTCACACAGCCAGCCACATGGCATTTACACAAGACACCCCCCACCACGAATCACGCTTTTTTAGTTCCGCCAAAAAAATGGAAGGGATGTACACAGAATTACTCCAAAAAACGCGATGCTGAACGCAACCAGGAGCACACCCCCAAATATCTGCCCCCCTAAATGCACCCTTGTATTTAAATTGCGTCCACGTGTTTGCGGAATTAATACAAACAAGTCGGTTGCACCATTTCCTGATAACACCAAACAATACCCATTAATTTTACAGGCCCAGTCACAGGCGAAACTTAAATCCAATTCCTTATTATTATTTTTTAGGAAAAACACACATTTAAATCCCACATTTGGGCAGACGTACGATCCAATTGAATGGGCTTTGTTTTTTTTTACCTTTGTCTTTTTGGTACAGAGTGCTCCACTTCAAGAAGTTTTCCATGGAGTTCTACTTTACCTAAGATGAGGGTAAAAAAATAAATATTTCTGATTGGTGGAAATGGATCTAATAGTGCAACAGAAGATCCTGGAGATACGAAAATAGCCAAATTGAAAATTTCAGCGCACGAAATTTTATACAAATTTAAATGCACACTATTTGGGCAGTTTACACTACTAGCAATGTAAATTCCACACCACGGTGACAAATTTTACACGCTTAACATGGATTACTACTTGTATTCTTTTAAAAACATATATGTAATGAGTATTACAATTCCCCTAACCCATTCCTTACGTCGTGCACAAATATGCATGATGCCACTTTATTTAAAAAAAAAATTAAGTCAATGTGTCATGAACACTAAATTTCGGTGGCCTACATTTTTACCAACACAGCTTAACCACCTGGTGTAAGTAATTCAGACATATACCAAAAAAAACTACCACAGGCCACACGTACAGTTCAAAAATCATGGTAATAAAATTTTAAAGAGATCTGTATCACAAGTATGACGCTCGAGCCATTTAGTTTAAATCTCCAGCAAGTGCGGAAGACCAGCAAGGCAGCGGAGGTTATTTAAACCACAAACACTGAGTGTTACACGGTGACACTATTCACTGGCCTTGCAGTCAAATGCGCTATGGAGTTGCATTTAAAAAAAAAAAAAGCACGGCGTCCTCTCATTCTCCGCGCCTGGAAAACGGCACTTCCCATACCATGACCTGTCGTTTCCCGAGACAGAAACTAAACAAAAAAAAAGAATAATGTCAAAGGATCAGTGTGCCAAAGTAGCAAGGTCCGAAGTGGATGGTAATATATGTGATGGAGGGAGTAGGAGAGGGGGGGCTTTTTTTTAGTTACACCCTCAATCCTTACATTAAAGAGGCACATCCATCCGATTTAAACAGCGCCGCTCGCCTTGCGAGATCTGCTGCATTAAAAATGTAGAAGTCGAATGCGACTCCGGATCGCCGAACTAGGGGGTCTACAGTGCGCGATTCGACTTACCTGAAAGAATATCGATGGCCTTCATAGCTACCTTCTCGTCTGGGCAATCCACGAACGCGTAGCCAGTTTTAACAAGAAACGGGCCACTGAAAGGGATCTTCCACTCTTCGAAGATACTTTGCAACTCCACCGGGCTGGCTTCTTCACTCAAGTTGCCGATGTAGAGCTTATTCATGGTGTTATGCACGGGGAAACGCTAACCTGGCTACAGGAAGGAACAAAAAAAAAAAAGCTTATTTATTCTGTCAGATAGTCTTGTCGTGAAACGCACTGTTACAAAAGCGGAGTAGCGAGCCTGTTACCTATTTCGGTTGGCTATCGATGTATTTTAATGAGCAGCCTGGTCGTGTGTCGCGCTCCTTCGCCGCGTCTACCGTGCAAAATAAATAATCTTAATCATTTATTCAGCCTTTCCTAAGGATGGCGAGTTGGGCAAAAAAGGAGGAGAAAACTACTTTTTGTCTTCCCCGAACCCCTTTTGGCAGAGAGACTGAAAATGTCACACACGTTAATGCTAGCGCCGCCTCTAAATAAAATCGAGGAGAAAAAATCACTTGAATATTCCGGCTTTTTTGAATGAGCCACGTGTTCAAACTACAAATCAACTTCGCACGTGAGGAATCCCAGTTCCCCAATTAAGCCCCGGACTGGGAAAACGGCACGGGGGAAGCTGGGGTGGGGACGGAGTGAGGAAGGAGGAGAGCTTTCGTGTTTGTAAAAGCGACGTGCGTTGGGGGATTTCTTGTGTGCGCGCCTGTATCTTTCTCCAGAATCACATCTGAGTGCCTTTCATTGTAAGCGGGGTTTCTCATTGGCTGCTGGCAGGAATAGTACGGCGCCATAGCATGCACGCTCGCAGTAGGAAATATATGGGGGTTGGGATGGGGGGGGGTGCGCAGGGGATGTCTTTGCGGAGTGATGTATGGTGCAGTTGATGGAGGAAAAGGGGGGAGGTGCCATTCATAAGTGCTATCAATTCTACATGTTGTGCACTACCTAGGACGCACATGTTAGGGGGGAAATTTTTTACTACAACGGCAAGCACGCGCCTGGTGCTGCTCTCCCTGCGCCTGTCCTCTCTTTGACACTTTCAGATTGCAGTGCGACCAACGAGAACTGGCGGTTATTCGCGTGTGCATGAGGCGTATCGGTGCTCTGCGCGAATTATGTCACTGGGCTGTGGCCGCGGAGGGACCGCTGGGTGCCTGCTCCATTGATAATGGCGAATCGTGTCTCGCACGCGTGTGCGCGAAGGCCTCTTCCGCCCCCAAAGAAAGGAGTAGCCCTGATTTGCAGCCTGTGGGTGTGGAGGAGTAGAGGAGCCTCCACATGATCAATTCTTTATTGTGTTGGTTTTATCTGTTTTTTTTTTTGCTGTTCTTTTTAAAATGAATCCCAACGTTAAGGTCATGATCCAGCATAATAGGGCGACGCTTGTGCGTGATAAATACCAAATTGTTATAATCGTTCCATTAATTATTCCAATAAAAATGATTGGGACTTCAGTAGACTCCCGGCGTTATAGATGGCAAACATAGGGCTAATGTATTTTTCAGCAGTGTCTTGCGATATGTTTAAGCGCGTTGTGTATATTACAAGTTATTCATCTACGTTACATCTAAATAAATATTCTGGATAAACCTAAATATTTTAAAATGTCTTGGTGGCAATCTAACACATCCACGCGCTTTGCGATTCATAATATTTTGCGTGATTCTGACTTTTACGCTGGTGGCCGCTAAGCGAAAAGTAAGCTTTAAATCGTCTGCGTTTTAAATGGTATCCTTATGCGGCCATCTCTCTGTGTACTGGCGGGGAGAGATCAAGGTTGTCTGTGCGTGTGTGTTTGTGTTTTTAACGGTACAATCGGCCATATTACATCATTAGGAGCAGTTTCCATTCGAGCTACATACAACCCCCACCCACACCCCTGCAAGCCAGCACCGCCCCGGGTCAGAGGTCGCCTTTCTTTACGCAGACCATACAACAGTTTATATTTCGCTATAGGATATGATGGCCGTATAAATTTGTTTTCCCAACGCCCGTGTTTAGCCGTACGCATTTAGTAGAATAGTCATAATGTATGCGAAAATATCAAACTGATTTTTTTAGAATAAAACTTTGCATGTGGCCTAGAATGCCACTTTCATATTGTGGGGAATAATATTCCCAGTTTCATTTGCTTCGGTCTAGTTACACTTCTAGTGCGACTAGCAGATATGGCATGTGCTTTTCGCCGCTTTCCTCGCGCTACGAGCTAAATGAATATACGCATTTAAAAAAATAAAAAATGGATTCACAGCGGTAATATTCTTGTTTACGGTCTGATATAACACATACCCTACGTTATGGTGGTCGCTCTAGTACTCGCCTTGTCCTGGCTGTAAACAGCCGTTCCTCCTATTGGTTGGAATGATTGTCCAATCAGAGAGCAGATTCTCGAGTACTACTTTAGCCGGCTTCATCCAAGACCGTTTATTCATTGGCTTTCCCACATCACTGTCTTTTACAAATCAGGGCGCGAAAAGGTACTTGTAACTATTTATTCAAATAAATATTATCACGGATCAAAGACCTCGAACGAATTTTAGAAATAGATCAAATTGTTGTTTTTTTCCCACATGCTGGGTTTTACTGTTCGTGCCGATTACATTGTACTCGGCAATACGTTGATATTCTATTCATGGACACGAAGGCGTCATTTCAAATAAAAATGTAATAATGTTACTTAGTTGGTCTAATATTTGGACAACCCTAGGTCTATACAAATATACAGAGGTCTATATATACAGATTTTCCTTCGAAATAACCGATGTATTTAGTTAAATATGGCATATGGTTCAATTAAAGCTGAGTTATTATGTTCTATACGGTTTACTTTATGTATCAGAAAACAGGCAATACTATATGAAATGAAATTATCTATTCGTATGTCGAAATACGAGAGGAGGCTCCGATATTTTTCTTTTTCCGCGATATTTTATCTTTACTATTTGCTGGCATGTCTAACCCAGTAAAATGATTTCGTTAGATTTCCTGCTTACCAGAAACGGGCTGATTTCAGAAGTTTAAATAGTTGCAGAATGTGGCGATTGGCAGCGCCGCGATGTTGTATCGCTAAGTGATGCGGGCATGCATGTCTCTCGGAGGTAATGCGGGAAGCTTGCTTTGTTAGCCTGGAGCGCGCTAGGAGGACCACCTCCCATGCTTAGCCGAAAGAAAGGACTTCCATATTTATGTCAGGCTGTAGGGTGTGTAACGTATAGGGGGAGAAAAGCGAGCATTTTGTCGAGTGTCTAACCTTCACCGCCGTGCATCTTCATAAGGACACGAGAAACTGGAATTGCTTAGATAATTGCATAATTGTACGTCTAATCGTAGAATTCCGGCTAAAGAAAAAAAGCCTCACTCTGCTGACATATTTAAATGTTGTATATATATATTTTTTTTCCGAAGTAGATTTTCGAAATTAAAGATGAATTCCACGAAGTTAACTGTATGAAATCTCTGGAGTTTTTTTGGAACTGACTGTTCTGTACCTATATGTTTGGAGAACGAGTCCAGCCAATGTGTACGTTTGAATGTATGGATCTTTCTGAGCTAGGGAACGCCATATTGAAGTTAATAAAACGCTAAAAACAACTTTCTGTGGATACGGTTCTTTGCAGTTGTACGATACCGATCAATCTATATATATGTATTGGACTGTAAGGTAACCTTTTAAACTAATCTTATAAGTTAATATTCTCTGTTGCTGTATTTTAAACGGCTCTATATAGAAAATGAATGAGTGTTTCCGTTTTCTCTCTGCTCCCCTTCCTCTAAAGTTTTCCACTTGACAAACAAAAATTGTAGGACATAGCTCTTTTTGGGGGGTGTTTTCCCAGCAGAAATGGCGGATTGTCTGACATGCACATTACATGATTCAGATTTAGCTATTTAGTACGTTTCGTAGCAGGATAATTCTCATCACATACAATAATATATGTTAATTTTTTTTAGCAAAAACTTATGCACAACGATTTTGTTTAAAGTGTCAGAAAAACATACTAGACTGCGAATGTGTTAATTGTAGAAATGTTTAATAAAGAGAAAAGATTAAATCTGAACTTAAGTTATGTTTTAGGAGTTGTTTTGTGGTAGACAAAGAATCGTTGCAGGACGCATTGTCTGTAAGTCAGATACCTGAATGTATTTAAAACTGCTCTTTGAAATTACTTACAACAGGGAGATCCTTAAACTGTAGCTCTTATATATATATATATATGATGCATTTAAGTGTTAAACTGATTGTTTTTTACTCAGTACAATTTAGTGCCCAAAAGAGTAATTACCAGGCCATGCTTTTTGAACAGAAAATGGCGGTCCCTGGAAGTGTAAAACAATTGTTTTGGTCACATTGCTTTGGGTACGAAAACGTAAAGTTGTATTTAATAGTGTGACATTTTTCTTTAAACAACAAGCTAAGGACATTTATGATTCAATGGTGTTTTTCTAAGTCATAATTAGTAACTTCATTTATATTTCTATTGCATTTTAAATAAAAAATGCTTGTTGTAAAGTATAAAGTTATAGAACAAGTGCGCCGGCGATATAGTGGAATTATAGTGGAGCAGTATTTGTTAATTTCTGCTATTCTAATCTTATTCGTACGTTATAACGTTGTTTCTATTTCTAATACAATTGCCTTAAAATTATAAATGAAAACCAAGCACTGTTAGCGTATAGTTTTCTGTTGTAATAGTACGTTAAATATGCTTAAATGTTTGTTTGGATAAATTGCCAGTTCGACTGTTTACTGTACTGTTCTGAATCATCGTTTTGTTTTAAAAAATCAAAATATAAAATTCCAAATAACTTTCCATGACTTTTCACTTGATGGGTTGTGGATAAACTTACATTAGTGAACAGCATCAATGGGGTAAATTTAACAAATAAGTAGATGATTGAATTACGTTTGATTCCCTGAATTTAAGTTATTTATGCAGGCATTACTGAGATGGAAAATGTTTAATGACCATAGCACAATCTGTACATTTTGCTTTTTTAAAAAAAAAAAAAAAAAAGAATAAAAAATCATAATTAGTAAGGTACAAATACACAAATGAGGTGCATTTCTATTTCTGGCAAAATAATAATGACAGGTCATAAAATAGTTTAATTAGGATGACAAGTCATGGAATGATATCTGGTGGCAGATGTTAAAATACCACAAATGGGACTGACTTGCATGCATACTGGCAGGGCACTCTGGATCACAAAATAAAAATACATTTTTTGTGTGTGTTTAGACAAATGCTCAGACAAAAAGATGCCCATTAAAGAAGCATCTGAACTGAGTACTGGGATTAGCACCTGTGTATGGCTCATCAGGGTGTTGCATTGTATTCAGATAAAGCACATTCAGTCGTGTTGTGGTGCAGGTGAATTCCAAAGCCTTGCTGCTAGTTAGTGCACACCAAGCTGGCCACTTAAACCCAGGTGAGAATATACAGACCTGGGGTGCGTTTCCCAAAAGCTCTCATTAGCATCTTGCATGCTTGGACCCATTTAGTCGCATGATTCCAACTGTGCAAGTTGCTAACTTAGTTAGCAACAATGTTTTTGGGAGTCACACCCCTAAATGGTTGTTGCTTGGTGACATTGCAGGCTATCAAGTTAGTAGGTCAATACTGGGGAACCAAGAAGTCCAACAAATGGTACACTGATATAAGAGGTTAGTTGGACTGTAGGCAATAGGGTGGGAGTTATTTTGTCTTTGAGTGGTCGTCACCCAAACCCTCTATGCATCCAGCTTTATAATTGATCAAAAAACATACTTACGATAAGGCATGTATGCTTATTTTAAATTACATCGAACATGCCTGAGGAAACTGGCAATATCTGCACATTTTAAAATGTATTTAAAGAAGTGAATAAAATAATCTAGTAGTTTTGGATCATGTCATTTTGATGGTTTCAAAAACTTAATCTTGCATACATGGATCATCACTGGACACAGTTCAGCAAAGAACCATTTAGCTTAATATTCAAATTTTATTGTGATATAGAACATAGCTTATTCCAGAGTCAGTATTTTATATGAACTTAAAATGTGCACAGGAAACTGCTGAATTTCAACACATTTACAGCAGTACAGTTTATCACCGTGGTTTTGTTGAAATTTTTCATATATAATAAAGAGCTGAAGGTAAAACACAAATATATTGTTTTTATAAGATGATTTCAGAGTTAATTTCTGGTAACAAGCAAAGATTCTCTGGCTCCGTCTTGCAAAAAAATGCCTTTTTTGGCGAAGTATGCAATTGAAATTGGGTTATAAGATTAATTTCTGTATCAGCATATTATGAAAAGGCACGAAAGGAAAAGATTTTATGAATTTTATAAAGGATCATCAACTGATCCCATGTTACTATAATGGTGCCTGAAATTAAACGAAAATACCATCCTCCAGGTGTCGCTGTTTCCAAAGTCGAGATTTTAAACAATAGGAATCTGTCAACGGAGCCAAAATAACACTGATTGTCCTATCGTATGTGCTTCTGAGGCTTATAGGACAATTCGCACTGTATCCTTTGAAACTGACTAGTTCTAAATGCTTTCATATTGATCCTTCCGATTTACTTTCCCTAATCACAAAATGGTACACCCTATCTAGTCAGCTCAACATTCACCTTAAGCTTTCAAATTTGAGTTTCACCTCTTCCTCAGAAAATATCTGTAGTAGAGAACCCTCCCACTGGACTTCTTACCTCTTGCCCAATGCCATTATTTAAAATGCCTAAATAAATATAAACCCGCACATTTATACATATGCATGTTTAATGCATAATGGAGGACATGGCAGCTCAAATCTCCTGGGACCATGCACCTACAGCATGGTACCCTGTACCATCATACTGCCAGCTTGTCATTTCATCACTTTTAGTGGCCATCGGTGACGTCATCTCAGCTATAGCCCTATTACCAGTCCGATTGTACATTTCCATTTCTGTCGAGCAGGTGTGGTTAAACGCCTCTTCCAGAAAAGCCACACATCCCCCATCCCTTACCGCTAGGGTGACTGCAATGGAGAAAATGCTTCTCGCACAGCTATTTTCAACAGTACAGACAGCCCAGCTTGAAGATTTGCACCAGGACCAGCACGAACCAGTAATTGTTACTGGTGACTCAGCTGTCAAAAAGTCAGTCTGACATGTTCCAGTAACTCCAGGAGCTGAATTGTACGTGCTGTGGATGTGTCCATGTTGAGGTAATCCCCACATCTGAAGCAACCACACCCTTAACCTTCCAGAGAGATGATGTCACTTCCAACTTCTACTTTACACCTTCTGCAGGAATGAATCGCAGTAACATTTACAGTGGCTGAAGACTTCCTGCCCACCATCTCCTGCATATGAATGTCACTGGCATTTGCAGCTGCTATAGCAGTGCTTGACACAAATTGCGGGATAAATGATTCGTGGCACATAATCACTGATTAGCCAGTGGGGAAATGTCCCCCCTCAGGGCAGTAAACTGCTGCATATTTGCAAAATTGACATTGTTCAGCACTAAATTTGTTCAGTTAAATGGGATTGGAAATAAATCCCGTTATACTGATTTCCCCCACTTGGAACTTTTGCCAATATTTGTTTCAAATTATTAGGGGGGCAGTCATGTGCCATTTTCCTTACTTGTACATTGCTCTGGACAAAAGAATCTGCTAAATAAAAACAAAACAAATTAAAATGTACTTAAATGTGTAACTTGCACCAGTTTAAAAGACCAGGGCTTATATTAATCCATCGCTTCCATAAAAATCTGCATTGTGAGAAAACAGGACATCCAACTGTCAGCAGACCCAGAACATGAGACTGAAATATGAACTGTTTATTTCGTTAAAAAGAAATACATCCTATCAAAAAAAAAAAAATATTCAAATGACAGTTAGAAATCAACCTTTAACTTAAGCAGACAAGTTTCACATTCTTTTGTATAATAAATCATTTTTAAAATTGTTAGGAGTTGCGGGGAGATGTCCTAACATAAAAATGCCACCTACAGTACCACTTAAGCTTTCAAAAACAGCTTTTGTTCAGCAAGACTTCAATGCTATACAGAGATGCACAGAAAAGTATAGAAATCAAGATGACCTCTAAAAAGACGTAAACACCTCACCCAACTGGATAATCCCATCGAATTGAAAAGAGCTTAAATGTTACCCATCTTAGATTAAGTAAATATTGCGATGCTTTAAAGTGGTGGTTTCATTAGCGATCAAACATGAGTACAAGAGATCCTCGAGGTCTGCGATTCTCAGTATCGTCCTGAAGAGGGGGGGGAAAAAAAAGGCTGTTTCAGAGAAAGTTTCATAAAATCCTACAATATCACTGTGCAGTCTGATGTGGTACCATGTTCTATAAAAGGTCCACTGTAAGCCTGTACTGCTTAATTTACTGGCAAAATAAAACATCCAGTTGCAAAGAGATCTCCAATTACCACAGTATAATTAGGGATCTACAAATAACTGATTACTGGTCTAGTCATCATTACAAAAACTCAGAAAATCACATGAACAAAGCATCTCTTCAATAGATTACATTGAGGGAGGGCCATAACGCAATTCATTTAAGACTGACCCAGTCAACATTACACTGGTATATCTTTAAAATGGGACGGTGCCACTTGAAGCATACTTACGGGGGCTGTATGACCGTGACCTTGAACGAGAGCGGTATCTGCTGTAGTACGGGGATGGAGATCGCCTGCGACTGGAGACCGCGAGAGGTAAGACAGGGCAAACTACTCAGCACCAGCCAGTAGCACACAACCACTGTGGTAAAATTAACATGCAACTGGATATCGATAATATACAACGCAAGGCCAGTCACGCCGCGTGCACAGCGATTAATGGGGCTCACCATGAGCTGCATTCACTCACCTGTATCTGTAGTCGTACTCGTCGTATCTATCGTATCGATCGTATCCACGTTCGTAATACGAATCACGCCTCCGGCCACCACCACCACCACCACCACCTCCGCCACCACCACCACTGCTGCTACCTCCACTGCTGCTGTGAGAGAGAATCAGTCACCGTTATCACAAAGACCTACGTATTTGGGACGGTATTCCCCAAATAACCAAAAATCAGCAAGCGTAAATGCTTAATCCAGTCAGAAGGAAGGAACTCTTTGTAACATGAAATCACAGCTACACTACGCATGTGCCATTTAGGCATGACAAAATGAACTATGATACAAGAACAACGTTCTTGGAGAAGCTGTTCAAGAACTCACTGTGTGGGCCGTCCCATGTAGATGCCTGGTGTGGGGGTGTGAGGCCGCTTGGTGATGGAATAATCCACTCTAATGCGTCTCCCATCTAGTTCCATGCCATTTGCTCGTTCCATTGCCTGTCATGCAGAGTTCAGCCAGTCAGCATTTCAATAACACCAGCGAACAGTAGAGGGAGGTCCATCAATGAATGAGTAACAACTGCAGTCTACCTTACACCTCACGACATGCAACCTATAATCATCTACACATTAAAGGATCTCCTTTCGACTTGAAACACCGTGTGCGTGTCGCCGTTTTACACCACAATACAGCAGCTATAAAGTAATGATACCAGACTTAATACATAACGGAGCTCTCTACACTGAATCATGCAGAGATTCTACACAACTTCCCTTCACAGAAATACTGTATAAAAAATACAGCCAACATATTAGGCCACCAACAACTTCACAGGACGAGATTGGTGCACCTCTTTGGCATCGTCGATCCTCTCAAAGTAGACAAAGGCGAAGCCCCGGGAACGGCCTGTGCGCTGGTCATACACCACGTTGACGCCAGCTAGGGGTCCATAGCGGGAAAACACCTCGCGCAGATCACGCTCTGTGGTGTACAGGCTCAGGCCGAACACTCCCAGGCAGGTATTGGGATCTGGGTTGGCCTGTAGTGAGGAGGGAACCCGGGGGGACAAGGTGGAAAGAGCTCAACGACTAGGGAGAGTGAACTATGGAGACAGCTGATCCTGACAAGAACTGTTAGGGGCTGACACCAGGTAGCACGTAACAGGCGGAAAGGCTATGAAGCAGCTGTAGATGCAATGTGTCACTGAGTCTCCTACACCCAACAGTTACCATTCAAAATCTTCCAAAATCACCACATATTCATCAATTTCAATACCCTATACACAGAAAACAGCCCCGTGCCCTTAAAGAACATTATCACCCCATTTTGACAAAAGCAGCTTAGCAATTAAAATATCAGTATTTGCTATGCATTCTGCATTAACACTTGGCACAGCAAGAGTGTAAGAGTACCTCTTATGGGAATCAGAAGAACTTTGCAACCATCTACAATCATTTGCTTTTAAGTTAACAGAAACACTCACATTTCCTCTCAGCTGAGTTTTTTTTTTTAAACATATAAATTTTGACAGCTTTCAGGCCACATTCTTGAAGAAATACTACCTTACCCCCAAACACACCACACTTCAATGCTCCTTAAATGTTACAAACAAAATGACCCCCACGCCAAGCAACAAAAAAGAAAAAAAAAGGCCTTTAATAAATATCTCTAAACATATCATTGCTTCTGGACTATACTTCTGTGGGTAACTGTTTGACAGTTTTAATAACCCCCTTTTTTTTTTAAACCAAACTGAAAAAGAACAGCAAGCAGTACACCAGCAATGATGATCACCCCCAAATCCAGAACACGTCTCATCAGTTTCAGCACACAGCCCAGCCCACCGATTTCCCTTAAAAATGTGTCGACTGCCAAAATGGTGCAAATCGTCTCGGCGTGCGGCCTCACACAAAGCTCCAGAAGGTGGAAAAACGTTCACATACCCTGGCATCACTATGACTGTACGTTTCGCTTTTGAAGTCATGGCTGAATCTGGTCTGTTGATGTAACAAGAGGGGGGTTGTTAAAAAGGGGTTATTAAAATTCAGTTTTGCAGCTACCAGACTGAGAATGAGACTGTTATACCCATGTTTAAACATGCAAAAACAGTAAGATTATGCCGGAAAGTGCCGTACAGAACTCACAACATTAACAGTGGGCAGTGTGACATTACTAGACCCAGCCTGGTGCTCTGCATCTAGCAGATCCATTGAAACACAGATTTTACACCAATAAAGGTCACAGCAGTACAGTGGCATTCGCAGTAATTAAAATAGTGTTTTTCAAGCCTGTGAGACATTTGAAAACGCTAAACTTTACACCACAAAGGCCAAATGCCTAAGCACTGAGAGCACAGCTGTAACAGCCTGACAGTCCCCCACAGGCATTAGAGCGTGACACTGACCCTGCTCCCTGTGTGCCTACGTCGGTTGGACATGGGTGACGTGCTCTGACTCCTTCTGCGCCGGTAGTCGGGGCTGTAGGAGCGCGAGCGAGACTTCTTGCGGTGGGAGTGAGAGCGAGAACGACTGTAGCGCCGGTTGGAGTGTCTCCGTGAGTAAGACCTGAGGGTTGGGAACGGAGGGTGACGACATACACAGGAAAACAGAAAATTTTGCACAGACAACCTCAATGTGCAGGTAAAACAGACGAGCATTAAGGGCCCAAGACTAATAAGGCATCCAGTTTCCTGCATTAACAGACATCAGCCCAGCGGCTGTAGAATGGGCCATCAAACTCACCTGGACTTGGAACGAGATCGGGACCTGGACTCCGACCTCTTGGACGCCTGCGACGGGCTGTGTGAGGCCGACCTGCTCTCCGACTTAACATGAACCGGGCTGCCGCGGTCCGATTTGGACGGAGAGCGGGATTCCTAATATCATAACAGCACGTTACAGCGGAATGTGTCATGGCGGTGACCATCAAACACAAATCATGGCACTGCATGTGCTGTTGAGGAAAGGGTTAGATTACAACCATCTCAATTAGCACAAATGAAAATCAAAAAGGGCATCTACTTTAAGAGAATGTTATTAACAACAATCCCCTATAATACACATCCTATTTCCACCTCGTCACCAATAATATACTACAAAAACAATAAGGATCCAGCACCTCTGGTGCTTGGACCACCGATCATCATGCATTTTTAGACTACAAATGGCAGCATAGACACTTGGAACATAAACCATACATTTACTTAACCTAGGACACATTCATTCCTCCAGTTTCTGTTTACGCTACTTCGCTCAGGCTTTTTTTCCTTTTCTATTCTTCGTTCTTCGTTTTTTCAGTTTTTCATTTTCTCAATCCGGGTATTCTTCCCCAAATTGAAATCACTTTCATTTTAGACATGAAATAACGCAAGTGCTTCTATCTGAACCAATCTTCAGTTCATTTCTCCCTTCCCATTTTATTTTCTGATCTGTACACGTTTTCATAAGCCTTCTTTTATCTTGGATATTCTTCCACATTCTTGGATAAAACTCTTCAAATCCTTCACGATCAATTACCTTTATGAAAAAAGAACATTCAGTACAATTAAGAACATGGGGTTTAAAAGGAAAAAGCCTGCTTTTTATCATCTACATGAGACAAAAAAAATGAGCCAACTACTTCTCAGATGCGCGTGCATCCTTAGCTACATATCTACAAATATCTACGATCAAAGCAAATTAACAGAGCAAGACAGAACTTTTTGGTTCCCCAAGGCTATATACGTATGAATGCACCACCAGACACCAAACACGTTTAAAACACGTCTGATCAGGAGAAGAACTGGCCAGTGAATGAAATAGCCGGCATTATTTAGAAAAGGAAGGGAAAGAACCGCTCTCAGACTGACAAAGCATCCTGAAAACTTGGTTTCACTGCTATAAAAAGCATTCAGGGCCATACACAGAGACATGGCGAGCCTGTTCTATATGGTAATGAAACTGGATATGGAGGGTCGCTGGAAAAAAAAAATGACGCAAAACATCAGCTAGTTGGTAAGTAGCCAACTAGCACTCAAACAGCAGAACATCCGCGGGTTGCACCACCTCGCCTCGTTATTATCCGAATTATACAGTAATAAGAGTAAAACGAATAAACGGCTTCGATTCGCGCTTCGTGGTTTCCGCCGCTAGTTAACACGGGTGTGCGTCCTGGGCATTAGCTAGTACCGTGGCACCGATAACAGCTTATGCACCAGTGCTAACTGGTTAAAAGGTGACACCAGCTGGGTTGAGACTCGGTTGTGTGACAATGTGAAATGACCCCTTTCGTGTTATGCTGGCCTAGTGTTCATTCGGCGTAGTGCGGCCTAGCGGGCAAACTGCACCTAACTCGGCACGTCTACACGTTTCGATAACCTGGCAAGAATAAGACTTAGAATAACCGCTCTAGTAGCTTTTAAGCACACGTAATAGCTCTTTACGCTTGTGCCCTTCGCCAGCCATACTGATCTAGCTACCTAGCCAGAGAAAGAGAAAGCCCCTGGGAAGAAAGGAAACGGTCTCCCTTCAGCAAACTATAATAAAAATACTTACTCGTCCTCCAAAGTTTCCATCCTCAATGTCACTCATTTTAACGAGTGCGAGACAGGGCTAGGGGGAAAAAAAAGGACGACAAACGACCGAATGCAACAGAACGTCGCTTATCGTCAGACTGGCTTCTCTACGGCTAATCGACCACGACGGGCTGTAGAGAAAATGGCGCCGCCGCTGCCGTCCTTTTTATTCACCCACTGCGGAGCGCGCGGCCGCGGGTGACGTCAGCGAGGGACCGCCCACCGTCTTCTTCCCATGACGCCTTGCGCATTTTGATTTCGGTATGGAGATAAAAAATGGCGGGGAGGCTGTCGCGTTCCCTTTGTGCTGTTCTTACCAGTCGTATAAAAATCCTTAGGCCATGTAGAACATAATGTTCGTGAAGTTCTTCTGACCTATAACTGACTTAGCTCGGTGGTACTAAAGTGAAACTTTAGTTGTTTGAGAGCTACTTGGCCAGATACCCACCAGGTGTTTTGTGTCTTTTTCCAGTGAGTCCCCATATCCACTTTCAGCTCTGCATTATTCAACTTGCACTTTATGCATTAACAGTCAGGGATGTCTCATCTATGAAAATACCTCCTCCCATGCTACACTTCAAAACCCTCATGAACCCACTGGGCTCCAGCATTTGGCATGTAGGTCACACTCTGGAGTGGAGCGCATGGCCATCTGTCTGCAGTACAGAGCTCTCTCTCACCTGGAGAGGTCAGGGAACACTGTGACGGTTGTCTTTTAGTTTAATAACATTCAGGTCTTTACTACTGAGAGAAATGATAAGGGCAGCAAATGTGGACCCCTCCCTGGTATCCTGGATTGTTGGCTATTTGACCTGCGGGCCACAGTATATATGACACCAAAACGGTGCCTGAACAGGTTGGGAGTGGCGCCAAGGCTCCACAGGGGACTGTTCTCACTCCATTCCTGTTCACCTTGTACAGTTCACCTCTGGTATGTCATCTGCAGTTCTCAGGCGAACCTGCTGTCGTGAAGTGTAGAAGTGTTGTATCTCTAACCCAACATCAGTAAGACCAAGGACATGGCGGTGGAGTTTCCGTCACCATCCAGGGCGAGAATGTCAAGGTGGTGCTGATCTAGGGGTACAACATGGTGACGAACTGGGATGGATAGCAACCACCCTGTACTAGAAAGGACAGAGCTTACTGAATTTCCTGAGGATACTGTAGATTTTATTTTTAGTCTCTACAATTACTAATTCATGTTGGTACACATTTAATTTTTTGTACCTTTATTTTCTTATTTATTCTGCCCATTCTCCTATATCGGTCTCTGTTTTTGCTATGAGAATCTGAGCTGCTGTAACATCCTAATTTCCCTTTGGGGATCAATAAAGTTCTCATCTCATTTCTCTCATAAACAAAACTCAGGGTGAAGTGCCCTTCTGGAAATTGTTGACTTGTGGAAGTGTTTTCGGCGATCGCATTACTCATGCTATATATAAACAGCAACACTGAGATAGCGGCTGACTGGATTTCAGTCCTTATAACGACTTATTCCTGTGGCACCAAAAAGTTTTGGGGCGAGTAAGAGCCAGAATCACGTCAGGATAGGAAAATATGAGATGGCAACTGAAAGCAGGGTGTGGGACCCCTATGGGCAAAGGGTGACTGGGGGTTGGGGATGTCTCACTCTAATACAGAATGAATGTGGAAAAAGTAATGTGTGTGAAGCAGAGAGGGGCACATTTCACGATGTGTGACATCAAGGGCAGTGGGGATGTAACTGCTGGAAATTCCCATGCAGCTGCGGTATAAATCGAAACCGCCAGGTCGAAATACCGATTGTCGAAGGTACAGAACAACACACTAAGTCTCAAAGCCAGGGGAACCTTGGTGGATGCCAATATGACGTAGTTGTATCACCAGAGATAGGACAATATGATAGCAATTATAGGGGAGAGGCACCAGGGAAGAGGGAAACCACTACATTCTACCAGAGGCTTATAGTGGCAGATATTCAGCACGTTTATGACCAAAACACAGGGCGGGTGAAGTGAAATTACCGAAGTTGGCTTTAAACAGGCACCCATTCAATTAGCTATTCCTAAAGCCTCCTTACATCTCATGTTTAGCGTGTCACCATCCTAGCTTACCAGGTGATGGCGCCTCATACCCTGAAGGTGGCAGATTTGGCCGCAGCTCTGTATGTGCTGAATGCTTCCTGGTGTCTTTAGATCACTGTAACCCGAACTGGACAAATAATTAGCAAACAAGTGGAAGAATTTTGTCGATACCTTACTAAGAGGTTAGCAAAACTGATGCATGGATTTCTGAGAGGACCGACCGCTGAGAAATACAAATTCTTTTACAAAGGATTTCCAAGAATGCAGGGGAAAAAAAATCTTAGTACACCTGAAAACCCCAGAACAGCAATTAGAAATGCTTAAAATAGCTTTATTGTCCAAAGACTGACAACTCAGCAAAAACTGCCAGAGATATATTGAAAGTTCATACATGAAATGAAAACACAACCAGGTTCAGAACAGTTTAGCACAGGCCTAAATGAACAGAATATTATTAAAATCATGAATGAATATCATGGCCTGAAGAAGTCAAAGCTGTTATTTTTTAAAGCCATTGGAGGTAAAACTACACTGATATCATGGATACAGACAGCAAGTGCCACTGGTTAAATACGGCTTATTCAGTGGCATCTAGTGTTCTCTATAAAACAATACAAGTGTACAGAAAACATTAGATATAATTTTAGGTCTCTAAATAGATATTAATTCTAGAAAGTAGCTACTTATCAATGACGTGATTATTGATAAATATCTGGTTTGTTATTTTTCCTTTCTTGCTTGATAACGTTTTTTCCTGAGAACAACCTTTAATTATTGGCGTCGAATGTACACTGGCAAAACTCAACTGGTGAATAACCACAAAAACAATGCCTAAAGCTGATGTCTGTGAGCCCACTGCAATAAGAATAAAAACAAAGTGTCTAAATGAGCTGATGATACTTAAAAAAAAAAAATCAAAATTACAAATTTCAACACAAGGCTTTAATGTTTACAGCTTTTAATTTCACACGCTAAGCATTACACCTTAATTAGCATTGGTTTGCAAGCCAATGTTAATCTGTGGAGATCAACCCCTCCAAGGATAAATTATATTTATATATATATAAAAGGCTGATAAAATGTACATTCTACTTTTTACAATTCTTATCACTGATAAACCTAAGAAATGCTCATATTGCTCCTCTGCATACAGTGCAAATTAAATTCTTTGGATATCATTCATAATTTAAGAGATGGTATAATTTATGACTGTAACACGACAAAGGCTGCCTTCATGATCACCCAGCTGCCGAAAGACAGGCATTTCAACAGGCTGCAGTCAAGTAGAAGATATTTCAATAGACGCCACAGGTGTGGCCGACATATTACACACGCAGTATATTTGTTAGGAGCATTTGCTGTTCTGATTGCGACAGTGCACGGCTGCTGCGCAGAGCGGAGTTACTGACAATTATTATGCATGTGCTTCTATTGTAAGGGCACGAAAGGTGCTGTTTCACGCAACGTGAAAAAGTCACTTTAGCTGGAAGAAAATGCCATTCATATAATTCAGCCAATCATGAGGCATTGAAATGATGCGATAACCAGTCGGAGCAAGCAGGCTATCTCCCTTGGCCCGGTTTGTCAGCTGATTCCGGACGTACCGGGGGCATCTCCTGTCTCATAGGCTTATTGAGTGCAGCGGGGGCAGGAACAGGAAGCCCACCGGCATTGTGGGTACTGTTCGTAAGCGAGCCATTGACCACCGCGTCCACTTTGCCCTCGAGTTTGACCAGACGACGCAGGATGTCATCCAACAGAACGGCAATGGTCCGTTTCAGGTCAGCTGAAACAGAAAGTAATAAGTGTGACTGAAGCTCAAATAAAAAGATGTTATTAGGGGGAAACAATCTAGGCCTTTAAAAAGGGAGGCCTACTAAGATTTTTTTCTTTTTAAAGATATTTTCAAAACTGGGTTTAAAAAAAAAATCTATCTAATCTATCGATTAATTTTTCAGTACAGGGTCACATTGAGCTCGGAGCCTACCCCAGGAAGCACAGGATATTAGGCTGGGGACATCCTGGATGAGATACTAGCTCATCCAAGGGCATACTCCCTCATTACGCCACGTCACCCAACTGCAGGTCTTTGGAAATGAGTGACACATGGGCAGAACATGCGAACTACACACACACTAAACACACACGCAAAACGCACACAGAGTGGGGCAGAAATCAAGCCTGCAACCATGGAGATGCGACACTACAGTAATATCCAAATCTGCCACATTTGCATTTATTTAGCTATATTTTTTGTGCATAAAAACAGAGGCGTTCCCTAGCCAAACGTGAGAGGTGGAGCAGGCCTACCGTATCCCGCCATGGAGGTTCCCTGCGGCCCCGGGGCATTCTGGTTCTCCTCGCTGAGCACCTTGACGTATCTCTTGCTGAGGTCGAGGATCTGCTGCCGTAGCTCAGCGCTGCTCTGGTGACGGGGCTGCTGGAGCGTGTAGCGCATTAGCATGAGCCCCCAGACGAAGCCGAAGGCCAGCAGGACCACGCTCAGCCTCTGCGAGACGTTCCTGCGCAGCAGGGGCGCCAGCATGGTCCCTGCGCGGGGTGTCCCACCATGGGGCGCAGGGGTCCCCGAGTCCAAAGTCGACCGGCCGGACCGTGGGCCAACTCAGTCCTCTAAAGTGCAACTCTGTAAAAAAATTAATAATAATAATAATAATAATAATAAAAATCACAAGAATCCCAGCTCGACATCTAAACAGTACTCCCAACTTTGGAAAAAAAAACAGCCACCTTTCTGCCTTGTGAATTCAGCCCACTATGCAGATCACTACGCAGGGAAAGTTTCGCAGATGTTCGATTTCATTTCTGCACAGATCAAGTCTCACCTGGGCGTTTCAATGCTAAAAATCAAGTGAAGCTGCCTAGTCAAACATCCTGTATGCAGAGAGCACTTACTGTACCTCGCTGATTGCTTTTCATCACAGACCAAGCTGCCGATATCCGTGTAAAGCGTGTTTAGTTACTGCCCTTGTGACAGGCGTGGCACGATGCCAGTGGCTACACTTTTCCCTCACTTTCTCATCATTGTTCTAGAGAAAACAAAAGCATACATGAGCAGAAGATTATATACGTCAAACTGCCATGTCGAAAGGGCTGAGCCACACTGAGATAGGTCACATCTCACAAATCGCTCTTGAAAATAAGTAAACCATTACACAACACAAGATAGCCATAAAGTTTTTTCTTGCTTGCAGCGCATACGTTTGCAATTCATAGCTCCATAATTCACGGCTTTCTAAATACAAGAAACGCCCTAAAACAAACAAGTACAATCGAGACTGCTCTCTCAGAAAAAACGATAATTTAATCTCTGTAGGCAATAAAATGCTTTGAAAATGACAGAGGCCAAACCAATTGATAAATATGTGGAGCAGCACCCTGGAATTAACACCCAGAAAATTTTAGCCTGACAGTCACGAATTAGCTATCGTTACGAAGCCAGAAAACATACCAACGAGCGACACGGCTGCAAGAGAACATTAGAGGATGGGCTGAGACCAGAGCGGGAGAGCTAGCGCAGCTGACCTTGTTGTGATCAAAAGAGCTCCACGTAGCGATTTATTACGCATGGCACTTTTTTTTAGGACAACACTGGAAACCTGCTGGATGTTCAGAATCATTCCTGGCGCAATGCTTGCCTAAGGCATAAATTAAAAGAGATGCCAGATTGTGTACCTAACCACTGGTTCTTGGACAGGGAACTCACTCCGCAGAGGCCAGGGGATGGAGGGGCAAAACACCATTAAAATCTGATTATAGTCTTTTTGATAAAACCACAGTTCACAGTGATCTGGTCAGCACATCTTCTAGTCATTTATATAAAAAAAAAAGTCTTTATAGAAACATACACAAACAGTGGAAGTCTACGAACTCCCAAGTCCTAGATTAACATGTAGAGGAGCAAAACATCTGAATTGTGAATTTCAGTTTACGAAAGGGTCACTAGTGCACAGTTAGCTGATATGCCACTTGAGGGTGGGAGACGTGGAACGCCAAATAAGGCCTAACTAAGTGGAGCAGCTGGAGTGCGTCTACCCAAGACTCAAACGCAGGCCTGCTGCAAACCAGCCACCCAGTGCACATTCCAGAACCCCAATCCTGTCCTATTCCACATTCAGGTCCTAGAAAGAAACCAAGGGGAGACTTTCTCCCCTCTTAAACAATTCACAGCCACTTGTAAGATGCGGTAAGACACATGCAGACAGATGATGCTATTACTGAAATATTTATGAAGGTGTAAACACTTTACGAAGCAACGCACTGCTGCAATGCTGCGCTTGAGGTGGAAAGAGAAGTCTAGCGCGCTGTCACCACCACCACCCCCCATCTCCACTGGAAGTCACAGCCAAGATCATTAACAGTACGAGCGATTACTGCTGAAAAGCAAGGTTTTTTTTTCTTCTTAAAAAGGCGGATTAGTTATAGTGGAGAGCACTCAAAACCCACTTTAAACATGCACGGTCAAATCAGACGGCAGTGCTTTTTGAGTAAAACATTTATGGAGAGCTGCAGATTCTGCAAAATGGTATCTCTTGCACCCTGACAGCTCTGATCACCGTATCACTCCAGGTCCATCACTCAAGGTCATCTCGGGCCGCGTGGATGTTACGTCACAAATTCCAATTATCCTCTTATAATGACCAGCATGCATTGGCCCAGCCTAAGAACGTGCGCTTCCCAATAAAAGTCCAATTATAGCAACGGGACAGGCAACACACTTGACGTGTGGGTGAAAATATGAGCGAGCCCGATTCTATCCTCGCACTTAAAACAGACTTTAAAACAAGCTGTAAAATATAGTGCGTAATAGTCAGTGCCTTGTGTCCTTTGCTTGCTGACAAATTATACTTAATTAATTATACTGCGGGATACCTGCATGAACTTCGGTGACGGTGCACGAAAACCCCAATCGGTAAGTATCTGTTATTGTACCATTAAAAGGCGCACACAAATTAACCCGAATAACCGTGCTGTAAAATTACCCAGGCATGCAGATGACTGAAAACCGGATAAGCAACGACACTAGCCGCTATGTCACCTCACAATGCAATAAAAAAAGCCCCAGTGAAAAGAGGGTAAGCTTATTGTCGGAAGCTTAACGCCCGAGCCATTTCACGCCGTCCCTACTCACGCGCCGAGCTCGCGCCGCCTTCGCCGTCCACGCGACCGCCGCGCAACTTGGCCCGATGCATCGCGCCGCCCGGGAGCGCTGATTCGTACCGGATACACGGGGACCGCGTCCAGCTCGCTCCGCAAAGCGTGCTTCCCCTTATATAGCGGAAGACAGGGTGCGCAGCAGAAACAAAACCAAAATAAACTCACCCCGCGCGGCAAACACAAAGCACCGCCTCAAGATTAAACAGTTCAAATGGTCTTACCTTATATACCATATTTATAGCAAATGTTATTTCAGACGACGCGGGTATAAATCGTTCGCTGGAAAGGTCCTAGCTTTTGAAGACCGGCTGACGACTCTTCTAATGCAATCGTTATAACATGATGAATGGTTAGCTTATCAACGACTGCGCATTCCCTAACACAGTTTCTGCCGGTGCTTTCTTTGCCAGTAATTAACAGAATTGCACGTTCGCTTTGCGACCCACATTCCAAAATTCATCTTTCCGAAGCGTTTTGCATCACCACGTTGAAACGTATTCTGCATTGCATTCTGGGAAATGTATTTCTGATGCTGCGTTGTTATCAGTATAAGATGATAAATCGCAAACAGGTTGATTTGTGGTATTACTATAATATAGATACCCACATGAAACACCAATATCTAAAAAAAAAAACTTGCTTTGGTTGGGGAATAAAGGGAAAAGTGGGAATCTGAGCCCTCCAAATCCAGAGGTGGGAGGCAACAGTACTACCCTTGGAGAAACCGTGACACCCCGCACGTGAATTGTTCTTTGTTATATCGTTCTTTGATTACAGCCAGTTATGTATGTGCGATACGCAGTCGAGGCGTGGTCCTGCCCACGGAGCGCGGTGCAACCGAACATGCACAACACACGTGTACGGCGCCTCCTTGTTGTTAAACTCAACGGAAATGCATCTAAGAGACGCACGGCAGCAGCAGTTTAGCGGCATGCGCGCATGCGTAACACGGCCGTCGCGCGCTGGACTCGGACGTGCCCCCACTATCTGTAACCTAGCAACGGTGGCGCAGTGTACGCCAGCGCGTGCCGCGCACGATTCACGGTTTCATTTCATGTTTCCGGAGCGGTGCTAGTGACGCGATGGACGTGATACGTTTGAATAAAAGTGCGATCGACGCAGTTGAAGACTACCTATCATACCGAAGGTCTGTAAGTTGGCGTTTTGCTCTTGAGTGTGTGAGCATGGCACTGAACAAGCAATGAGATGCAAAGTGACTGAGGCTTGCTCTGTGAAAAATCATTTAAAGCAAACCTCATTGTATAATTGCTCATAAAGAATGTGACTTTCTTCTCCTTATAATAATCCCTATTTGTGCGGGTAGGGTATTGGGTACCGCAGCTGCCACACACAAGGGAACCCTTCAGCGTGACTTAGGCTGTGTACCAAAAGGCACAAAACAGCTCTCCCTGATATATACGAAGACACCAGATAGTGCCTTCTAAGACAGTGTCTCTATGGAATCAGGGAGTAGTATGCTTTGTGGATAACTTCCAAACATGATCTGACTACAAATAAATTGGGGTACATCTGAGATTGGGGAATTTGTTCCGGCCAACCACTGGCAGCTCTCCATGTCTTGGTCCTCCTGAGGACCTTCAGCGCCGTTCGGCGTTGATCCTTCTGCGGCTTCTGCAGCACTTAGCCACACTCGGGTCAGCGAGGGAGGCTCAGTTAAAGGGAAGGACGAGTGTCGCTGCGGAGACCTCTGAATATACTGATGGAGACCTCTGTCTTTCTCCAGGATTGTTGGCGAGGACGATGGGAATAGACTCTTCACTCCTGAGCAATACGAGGCGTACAAGCGGCAGGTTTTGCCGGCGAGGCTGCAGAACAGGCTGTACGTGAGCTGCGGGGTCCCGGGCGGCATGGATTGCAAGCTCATTGGACCGGAGACGCTATGCTTTTGCTCACACAGGAGCAGTCTCTTTCTGTCAGCCCTTGCCGCCCTGTTTTATCTGCACTCCCGTGGGACCTGTGCTCATTTCTCTGCGCGTAAAGGCTTGAGGGTTTCCTACGTCACATATACCTGCACTCATATCTACATCAGTTGAGTTCTAATTTTAATGCTTACATGTATTGGCTCAGACCGTTGCCTGTGTCGAATGCTTGGTTTCCATTTTCCAAATATTGCAAAATCCATATGTAGCACTGATTACGTCAAACTAGCAGATTTACACCCCCCCCCCAAATAAATGTAGTCCAGGAAAATTTACTAAGTTCCCATAAATGCTATAGTTGGGACAGCACCTGCAGTTGGGACCTGGGTTCGAGTGCATCTTTGTGGAGATCGCATGTTCTCCCTGTTTTCCTCCAGGTACTCCAGTTTCCCCCCATAATCTATAAACATGCTGAGGTTAAATGAATTTACTAAATTTTCCATAGGTTTGCCCTATCCTGGGTTGTTCCCTGCCTTGTACGGCCATAATGATGCTGTACTGGGTAAGCGGGTGGAAGATCGATATTTGGATGATAAAATCCTGCAGATCACCTAAAACCCAACTGGATCAGGATGAATATCATCTGAAAGCTTCAGCCTACATGCTTTACATTTTGGATATTCTGATTTAAGGAGCATGTTGGTGGAACCCCATGTGTATGTTTGATATTCTCCTTCCACGGGATACTCTGGGTGAATGTATGACAAATGCATTGCTTTCAAAGAACCTACATTTGGGTTAAGGTACAAGCAGCATCAGACGGACTTGGAGAAGCTTCCCGCAGAACGGCCGCTGGCTCTGCCGTGCCGAGTCCGGGGCTGCAGGTGTGCCTCTTATTCTTATGTCCACCTGAACGGCTCCCAGCCAGTCCGTTGCCGGTGCAAGCATGCTGCCCAGGAGCACAGCGAGGCCGCCGGGCACCCCTGCAGGAAGTGTGAGTGCGGTTCCGCCTTTCTGCTGCGCGGGTCAGCGTGGCTCGGGAGAAACGTCCGCTGACGGCCCTGCTTCTGGCGTCGTGTCGACAGGTTCCACGTGCACTGGCTTCCGCAGCCCTTACACCTGCAGCTGTGGGCAGCCCAGCCACGCCCACAAAACCCTGGTCGAGACAAAGGAGGAGCGCTTGGCACGAGGCAGGCCTGTGGGGAAGGACGTCCCGTATGTCGCCATGGGAGGCCTGACGGGATTCAGCTCTCTGGCTGAGGGCTACATGAGACTCGACGACAGCGGGTTAGGTGAGACCATGCACATTGTAGCCAAAGACACATAACAACAGTTTGGAGTATCGATGTTCTACTCAAGAGGAGTTTCTACTAGATCAGATGAACAATACACAGTGCTGAATCATACAGTGACAGGATCAGAGAGGCCGCAGTTTCGGCTACAACCATTAGTCATTAAGTCATTAGCTTTTTCTCCTGTCGGGCGTAAGAAATGTAAACATTTGGAGACAGAGTGTTATCTGATGTTCTTGTTTACATTGAGGAGTGAAGAGAGTTTATATTTCAGATGGCCTCGCACAGCAAAGTTTTTCGAAACCATCTGCTGTTTGTTTGAGGGATTCATTCATTTATGTTTAACATGGAGGACTCCCAACAAGGGGTGTGTTTTAACATGTTAGGCTCCTGCTTTCATGAACTTTTTCTGGGGCAAATAGGTGATCCTCAGCACTCTGGAATGGAGCTGGCTGAATCTCGATCCTCCTTTGACTGTGGGTCCGGAAAGGCAGATGGGGCATGCTCTCAGACTGCGGGTGAGGTTACATGAAGTCGCCGTAGCAGTGAACCATACCTAGTGGCCCTATTTGATTTGTTTGGTCAATTGTAGAGATCCTCGAATATGCCTGAAATTCACGGCTTTAAACGTTGCAATAGCATCAGCTCTCTGTGTATTAAAAAAATATTTGTCTGTGTTTTTAAGTGATCAGATCTACGTGGTTGCAATATTCTGCTTGGTCCCTACATTTGGGGGTACCTTCTAACTGTAGTTGTGCTGGCACTTTGATCTGCTGGTGTGTCTGAATTTTGTGAATGACTGGACAGACCGAATACTGCCATCTAAAGTTTGCATCTGCCCTGAAGCTCACAGCAGCTCAGTCCTGGCAGAGCCGTCATAGATTAGCCGAAGTGTCATCAGAGGCTCCCTGCAGGGTTATGGCAAGGAGTACGTTTGTAAATGTCTGCGTGCCATGATCTTCACTGTCTTCATGCTCAGCACTGTAATTCATAATTTTGTTGACAGTTACAATGAGCGACAGCTGCATGTGACATCGCCACATCTGGCGAAACGGGTCAGCACGCCCGCTTCGGAAAGCCGATCTTCCTGCAGCAGATGCGAAGCTTCTGTGTCCCGCTGCAAATCAGGATTGTTCTCATTGTATTCATTTAAAGTCGGACAAATACTGCAGGCGTACATTGTTTCTAGTTAAATGTATGACAAATAGTGTCAGCTGTGAGTAGGCATAAGCATAATCGCTGAGTCTCCCGTGATCCCTGTCTTCCGTTTTGCCTTGGCCGCACAGTTTAAGGAGTCTCCTCCCGCAGAACCAAGAGGTCGTCTGAAGTTGTCAGAGGCGAAACGGATCAAAGTGAATTACAATAACTTCATCTAGAGTTCAGTCACACGATGGTGTGTCCACGGTTAGCATCACGGGAATTGTGTGTGACAGACTTCTGTTCCACAATGAACAGACATAAACTCACTGAAGCAGAGGAAGTCGGACTTGAAGATAAGGGAATAGAAAGACATGGGCTTCTCTGAAAGACCATACTAGGAGAGGATGAGTGGTGTCGGAGGGCAGCATTAATATATGGGTGTGTGTATATATACATATTGGTATATGTACATAATGTATATAGTACATTTTGTTTTAAATGCAAATTGCATTACAAATGTATCATTATTATATAGTGTGTGTGTGTAATATATATAATTTATTTATTTTTTCACTTTTTAAATTCAAACAATCATCTGGTTTTAAGCAGGTCTAGCAGATAAATACAACCTCAGATGAACACCATCATATGACACCATGTCATTATTTATTTAATAAAAACAAAGCCAAAATGCAGAAGCACTTGTGTGGAGAAATTAACCACACCCTTACTGCTTCCATAGGAATTAGGAGGCTAAGTGGCAGCCAGGTGCTGCTAATCAAATGCCCTTGATTAACTGATCATCGGCTAGTGTGACCACCTCTTTAAAAGCAGACGTTTTGGCTGACCTGGAGCATTCAGGTGTTTGTTAATACAATGCCAAGGAGGAACGATATCGGACGTCTTAGAGAAGCGATTGTTTCTGCCCATCAGTCTGGGAAGGGTTATAAGGCCATTACCAAACAATTTGAAGTCCATCATTCTACAGTGAGAAAGATTATTCACAAGTGGAACGCATTCAAGATGTTTCAAGAAATTGCGGAAAACCCCAAGAGTTACGTCTCAGATTCTATAGGCCTCAGTTAGCAAGTTTAAATGTCAAAGTTTGACAGTGCAATTGGCAAAAGACTGAACAAGTGTGGTTTGTTTGGAAGGGTTGCCTTACACACACACACACACACACACACATATATA
>JAODKN010000046.1:2036167-2055277 GCA_026774425.1 Petrocephalus zakoni
TAGTCTGGGTTTTATTAAACCAGTACCAGAAAGTATTTACTAAGAGAGTAGTTAAGTACTTGTGTAAGTCGCTCTGGCTAAGGGTGCCTGCCAAATGCTGTAAATGTAAATGTATAAAAGTGAAATAAGCTGGGGGCGTTTATGCTATTGCTTCCCCTCACTGGTTGGCCGTTTACAGGGTGTTCTTGAGAAGTTCCTGTGGACCCTCCTAGATGTGACAAGCTGGATGGCCGAAAGCACCACGCTTTCGTCGCTGATCAGCTCGTTCCCCAGAGAGCTGAGTTGACCTCTCGCTCCAAACTCGATCCAAGGCCCCGTTGTACGCTTCCCCTCTGCAGCCCGTCTGTGAAGGCGGGGCGTACGTGATGTTTGATGGGCGTGTGCAGAAGATCTTTGTTGGTTCAGTCATTTCTCTGTCTCCTTTAGGCCTCCTTGAAAAGGTGCCGATTTTAGAACTTGCTGAGGAGAGGATCTGTCGAGACAATTTCCGCTTCATGGTCCTAAGTGGGACGCCCATAGTTGTCTGAGGAGATTTTTTTTTTTTTCGTTCTGCAGACAGTCCTCAAGATATAAGTGAGAGGGGGTTTCACACAAGACAAGGTCTGAATAACACCTCCCAGACCGGTGCATTAGCGGTGAGCGGATTTCCTCCGTCACCTTCGCTGACTGCTTCCTGTTTGCTGCCCTGTTGGGGTAAATCCCATTTCGTGGGGTTTCGAGATGCTTTTCAGACTCGTAGTATATGTCGCGCCAAATTCAGCCGCCACGTGTTATCCACGGATGCCTGAACACCCCTGTAAACCTGTTGGTGGTTGAAGTATCTTATTTAAGTGCAGAAGAAGCCTGGTGCCTCAGTGTCCTGAGCTGTCTGGTCATTCATCTATGTCCTTCAGAAGGGTGAAGTTCCCAGACAAACGAAGCATCAGCTTTAGGCCCTCTCCCTAAAACTCCTTCAGGGGTGCCTTCGGTTATGTAATTCAGGTGGTCTGTACAGCCCCCTGAGTCAGAGGATGGTGCCTCATACTGTATGTAGGATCTTAAAAGTTGGCTTGACCTTTAAATGCTGAGCAGTACTCTACATGAAAGGAAAAGCGCGTCAAACCTCCTCTCTCTGCTCCATGAAGGCCGCAGTAAAGTTGTGTATGGCGGGCAGAAATGATTCATCGGGCTGCCAGGCTGCTGCTGAGTCATACGTGCTGCCGGTGAGCGGTCCCAGCCATTGTCTGGAGAGGCCTCCCGTTACGTCTGTCAGACTGGCACTGCAGCAAGGCTTTTCAGGAAGGTTAAGCTACCCTTGTCTCTCTTAAGAGAATCCAAGGAAAAGGACTCGGAGCAGGAATTCCCACACTTGCTGGGGGATTGGGAACCACGTGTCGGGGGGATTGAGAGGGGGACCAGGGGAGCACTGATGGTTTTCAGCTCAAGGCCTATTCATTATCAGGCCGGAGACTGCCGTTGATTCCAAAGATTTTCAATTTCTTGATTGCATACTCGGGGTTACCACCTGCCAAATTTTACTGCGGTCTGTTGGATTAATTTGTCAGTGAGTTTGAGAATTAATCTATATCTATGCTTGAGCTTGCATTTGCACATAAATTATTGGCACCTGCATCGTCTTCCATGTTGCCTGTGGTCAATTAATGGCTGGTCTCAGTTTGTTCATGGTTTTCCAGTTGGCTCTCGCTCGTATTCTGTATTATTCGGTCTTTGGTTAGAATGACTTGGAGTATATTCTCTAATCTGCAGGTGGAGTCACTGATTCCACAGGGACTTCTTTGTGGGCATTGGGTGATCTTCTGAGTCACATGACATGCTTTTGGTGTCACATGACTTCTCATTTAGCTCTGCTGGGTAAGTGATGTAAGTCGCTGAGTTGAGACAGAGTAGGACAATGTTTGTATTCATAAATTTTGATGAGTAAGTCATTTTAAAATTCGATGACTGCAAATTCTGAACTTCTGTGTTTTTTTTGTCTTTTTATGTTTGCTAGCTGTTTGCAGCCAGCCATCAATATTTAAAAAAAATGATTTAGAAATTGAATTAAAAAAAAAAATCATTAATAGGAACTTTTCAAGGATTCCAAATATTGACAGAAATACTGATACTGTGCCTGGTGTTGGATACTGATGTCTGTACGTGCTAATGTAGCTGGATTAACCAGAGAAGGTAGTTTTCCTTATAAGATCAGGATCTTGTGATTTGAGTTTAGCAAATTGCGATTATTAAGGCCTTTAAAGGTCTTTGGGAGCCTGTTTGCCTTCAGAAGTCCCCGATACTCTCTGACACCCCTCTTTGTGTCTCTTTGCTCTCAATCTGTGTCTGAAATTCCACATTGAGCTCAGTTATTCTGCAGTTTAACTCGAAATAAACCACGCTGGGAGCCGACGGCCTTTATATCTTGAAATTAAGTTGAAATTAGGGCTGAACGATATATCGATTTCAAATCAAAATTGCGATTTGAGACGATGCAATTAGCAACGATGCAAAATGTACTTCTTTTGGGTTGCTAGAGAGTTGTTCTATGGTTTATTAGGTGTATGTTCTATATAATTTTTTTTTAGAATAATTACATTTTGGATTCAATTAATATATTTCCATTCTTATCTTTGGATTAATGTATAGCGCAGTTCAGATTTCAATGTACGGTTGTGCTCAATTACAGTGTTTTATTTACATATAGTGAATACTGAACTGAGTTAAAAAAAATCGCAAATCAAATCGCAATCGCAATATCTGTCAGATAAATCGCAATTCGATTTTTTCTTAAAATCGTTCAGCCCTACTAGGGATCTGACGGTCGACATCATCATCATGTTTGAGAGGAATTGCTGTGAAAAATAATGGACTATAAAAGTCATAAAATAAAACACAACAAGACTCAACTAAAATTGCTTGTAACTGGGCTTACTACTTACTAAACTACACTAAGGGTCACCAGAAAGCAGGTGCTTCTGAGCTACACTAAACTACAGTAAGCTTATTAACTACCAATGCTATTAACTTGTGTTACTGAAGGAGTAAAGTTTTAAGACTTCTTGTTTTATTGGGGGTTCTGTGTTAACGGCATCTGTGGGAAACTGCCAACGCACACTATAGCTAGCTAGCTGTTAATTACTTGGAAAACCGAGAGTGCTGCCGAATGTAGTTTGACTTTTTTAATGATTCTCCACTTGCTTCATTAATATGCTCTACTTAATAAGCTTACAACTGCCTACCGTTTATCATGTCTCAATTGATAGAGTCCCAGACTTGAAGTTTGAGAGTCCAAGCCTCAGTTTCAAGTGTATCAAGTACAAATCACGGAAATCGTGACTCAGGTTTGACTCGAGTTCAAGTCCTGGGCTCGAGTGCTACGGCGCTGCTCTCCACAGCTGCGTCTCTTACCCAGAATCAGCAACAGTCAGTCTGACGCAATGCGAAGTGTAAACTATTGTTTCTTTCTTGCGCATTAATTTCACCCAGTTTTAGCCACGTGAAGGAAAGAGTGAAGAATATTTGTGCTAAAGATAACTGACTATTGTCACATGGGACTTTCGCTCGATGACCTCACCGGTCGGCGACGCCCATCTTCGCTGAGCACTGACTTTCGCTCGATGACCTCACCGGTCGGCGATACCCGTCTTTGCTGCCGTTGGACCCCGCCTTTGGGTTTCTTGATGCACACAATACCCAGGCTGTCACTGAGGTCACCATAGTGTCCTTGAAGGAGCCTAAAGACACTTGGTGCATCTCGTACCAGTACTGGATAGACGCGGTGACGTGACGACGTTTTTTGTGGCAATACTTAATTATAGTAGCACTGTGCAGGACATCTCCTGTTCAGTTTGTATGCTGAGGTATGTGTTTCAGCTATTGCTAACATGAACGGACTGCCCGGCCGCCCCCCTCCCACGATGATGCTATGTAGGCAGACAGGTTCCATGTCTGTCAGTCACAGAAGGCCACAGGCATTTCCTCCCCAAAGCAATGCAATGCAGTCTGATATGACATCACCCCCGATGACAGGGGCGTATTAACAGCTGTTCTGATTGCAAAGAAAGGATAGACTGGGATAGACTATGATGCTCACCCTCACCATCCAACCCCCACCCTTCACCACTCCCCCCCAGCAATGCAACAGGTGCTGGACAACCTGAGCGACCTGCCCTCGTCCACCGAGGCCAAGGACATCGACCTCATCTTCCTCCGCGGCATCATGGAGAGCCCCGTTGTCCGCTCCCTTGCCAAGGTAACCTTGGGCCCCCTTGAATACAAATTTACCTCAAACAATGAAATGCCGTGATGCAAAGCTGCCTTTTGTAGTACAATAATCCTCAGCTCCTCGGCGAAAATGCTGAGCGTCTGACATTGTATTGCTGGCCAGCCTGCGTAACAGTAACGAGAAACCGTAGGGGTGCCGTCCAGAAGGCAGGGGAAGTTCGCTAAGTGACTGGTATGAAGACAGGGCAGCGCAGTTGTAGGATTCCTTGGCTCTGCTCACAAGCTACGGCATTGGCTTAGCCTAGCATAAATATGTTAGCAGCGCATCGCTGTTTTCTCAGACGCCGTATGAAATGCAGAACAATGGATTTACTACGTCGTGAGAAGGACTTAATTCTGTTGAGGCAACGTGGGTTTCATTAGCATTGCAGTCACGGTCACACTGTGAAGACTGATACTTCGGGTACGTGAGTAATGAGCTCCTGCTTAGCCGTGGTGATTTATGAGTGACGGAGAAGCAACCTCACTGGGCGTGATGCTCTCCTGCTACGCGTTTGAGCCTTGGAGATGGGGGATCGAGGGTTACGTACTGGACTCATCATGACTTCACTGGGCGAGCATGTTAATCATTCTTCCGGGCATCTCAGGAACGTCAAATCATCACAGACCTGTTCTCTTAAATGGCCTCCCATGGGGGACAATATCGGTCGTGTCGGTGAGATTTGTGGCAACAGTCTACAGGAACTCTGCCGACCTTGCCCTCAACCTCCGAGCAGACCTTAATGTGATAGGGCAAGATTAAGTGAGATTACGACCAGATTGTGTGGCTAAATTTAGTGCTCATAATGGAGCCAAATCCCCTTGTATGTCTGTGCGTCTTGTTAAAAGCCCAATAAAATCTCATGAGGAAATACTGTTTTGACAGTTTGAGGGTTATGCTATCAATGGCTGTTGACTCTGATGCCCCGCCCCCCCCGGCCCTGGTCCCGGACAGGCTCACGAGCGATTGGAGGACATCAAGCTGGAGGCCGTGCAGGACAACAACGTGGAGCTGGTGTCGGAAATCCTCGGTGACATCAGCGGCCTGAGCAGCGGGGATGGCAGTGCTGCAGAGCTTTCCCGGATCCTCAAGAGGCCTCACTTCCAGGTGAGGTGGGGGCACGACTATCTACCGCCCAGCTTCACTCCTCACTGATCTTGCAACACAGTGTGAGCTTGCTGGCTGGAGTCGAGGAGTCGGACAGTGGGAGGGGTGTGGAATTCGGCGGCTGAGGAGCGAGTCTCAGGGCGGGCATGGTCCTTCCGGGAAAATCTCATGATGGATGATACTGAGCTCTGCTGCATTCTGAATTTTCCAGTAACCAGCAAATCGAAGATCAAAACTTCTGAGATGTTTAATAAAAGGGTGAATTGGAGCTGACGGATTGCGCTGCTTCTAATGGAAATCTGGAGTATGTGCAGACAACTTTGGCACGGAGTGAGAGAGAGAGGGCGAGAGAACTGCCTTAGACCAGGACTCCTCCCTCAGGCGCTTGGGGCCAATCAGAGGAAGGGCCCTGAGGAGTTCCTTTTCTGTGGCCAATCGGATCAGTGGCCTGTCAGGGGATTCTTCCCACTCCAGTTATAAGCTGAAATTTGTAGTTTAAGCTGTCGGATAAGACCTTAGTGACCTAGAGTCGGTCTGGGAGCTCCAGTGCAACAGATGTGTTTGTGTTTTGAGGGCTAATGAATGCAAATCGTTCACTATGGCTACAGCGGTGAGAACAATAGTTCTTTTTTTTTACTCTGCCTTCATTCAGTACAGTAAATTCATGAAATTTTTGTTGGGTCATTCAGTAGTTGCAGAGCAGCAGTAGCGTAAAACTGAGAAATCTCGTTTAGAGACTTAAGAATCAACGTCGTTTTTCTGGTACATGTATGTGACTGTAGTTGCTCAGGAGGGTCGCTTACTCCGGCTCTCACCGTTTCTCGTCTGCTGTCCAGTCGCTGTTAGAGGCCCACGACATTGTGGCCTCCAAGTGCTACGACTCCCCGCCTTCCAGCTCGGGGTTCGAGGACGACGCAGCCACGGCGACCAGCCCACCGGTACAGGCCGACGCCGTCCGGATGATCGGGATCCGGAAGAAAGCGGGGGTGCCGCTGGTGAGTGACGGCCTGGCGCCCTGAAATTGGATGGATGGATGGATGGATGACTGGATGGATGGATGGATGGAGGGAGAGGCAAAGAGGGCTGCTGACCTGGTGTTCTTGTCTGTTCAGCCTTGAGCCATCTACAAGTATGAGTACAGGTACATGGAAATTCCTTAGTTTTTGCAAATCCCATCATTCTCTCCTTTGGGACATAAATACAAACATATGGGTAAACGCGAAGCACAGTGTCAGCCATCATTCTGGCACGGCCAGAGCATTTTTTGGGGGGCTGTTCTACCACGGATGGGATTTGAACTGGTGACCTTCTGATTGCAGGCACAAAGGTCTAACCCGCTGAGTCACAGCCTTCCCAACTCGCGCTTTCCACCAGTGTCAGTTAGACTAAGACCAACTTTCTGTCTCTGTGATTGAATCCCAGCTGATCGTACGGTGTGACTGAGTGTGTTTTTGGAGTCTTTCAAGTGTCTAAGTATGTTTGAGTGATTTTGGCTACGATATTTCCAGGTAATAATGGCGACAGAGCTTGAATTTGCTCTCTATGTTGAGGGTTTTTATGTGATTATGATGGTTTGAGTGTGTGCGTCGCGCGAAATGGAGGTAATTTATTGTCCGATATTTTTAGGGCGTGACATTCCGGGTGGAGAAGGATGAGTTGGTTATCGCCCGGATCCTGCACGGTGGCATGATTGACAGGCAGGGGCTTCTGCACGTGGGCGACGTCATCAAGGAGGTGAATGGCCGCGACGTGGGCAGCAACGCAGCGGAGCTGCAGGAGCTGCTGCAGGAGTGCAGCGGCAGCGTCACTCTGAAGATCCTGCCCAGCTACAGGGACGCCCCGGCCCCCGCGCAGGTCAGACGCGCACACACACTGACATCCCCGCGCAGGTCAGACGCGCACACACACTGACATCCCCGCGCAGGTCAGACGCGCACACACACTGACATCTCCCCATCCACAAGCCTCCAGTCTCCTCACTCCTCTCCTCCTTCTTCCCCGACTACAAATACAAAACAAAACCCATTAAAAAAACTGAACAAAAAAAAAACACTTGGGAATTTCAGTAAAAAAGCAAAAATTAAGATTTTGTTTATTACATTTAAAAAAAATCTTATTTTGTGGGGACTGCTCCCAAACTCTTTTACGGTTTCGTGTTCTTGTCTGGGGATCTTTTCTCCACATTTCTTCTCATAAAAACGGTAAAACCTGTCGATAGACAGCGAGAGAGAGAGGCACTCATAGTGAAGATATCCTCAAGCCTCAGGTCAGTGAGACGCCACTAGAGCATTATGGGTAGTCTTATTCGTCCTTTTATTGATCTTTTAAAAGCGTTCAGCTGTAGACTGGTGACCAGCGCCGAGGAGAGCTGGAGGACAGTGTGCCGAGGACGGCGGACGAAAATAGTCCGACGTCAAGAGGTTGTCATCTAGTATGTGGGGCCTGCTGTCCATGTACAGCACGTGTTAGGCCTCTGCCATCTCACGGAGTCGGCAGGGGTCGCGACCTGGGCTGGAGCATTGCTGCGCCGGCCTTCTGTGAATTCGTGTGCCTCTCGCTTGTGCCACCCTGCTGTGCTGCTCGGATTCAACCAAGCACTGTGAGAACTTTGCGACTACGGGGGCAGCCATGTTGCCTGCTTGTGGGATCGTCTTGCCCAAACCTGCCCTCAAAGTGCGGATGTCTTGATGCCAAAGTGTTGACGTCGGTCGGGGAACATAGAAAGCTCTCAGCAACGTTTAAAAAAATCGATATGGATCTCAGACCTGGTGCATTATATTGTATATTATATAGTGCATTGATACTGATGCATTATGGGTACGCTACAGGTCAAGACAAAGACGCAAGCAGCCCTGTTCTAATGCTGTTACGCCATACACTGCTGGGCATGCTGGGATTTAGCTTGGCACATGGACAGAGGTGCTCTCCGCTAGTGCCCTGGTGTCTCTCCTTCCCATACTGGCTCCCAGCTTGCCCCACCTGCTTTGCTTTGTTACGTAATGCCTTTTGGTCTGGAGGGGGGCATTTCTGAAGGTAAGACTTGCCATATTCTGAAGGGGGCCCAGAATGTCGACCGATTGAAAGGGGACACTGAAATCCCTATTAATAACAGTCGGTGTGCTATCTGGGACGCAGCAGGAGGGTGAGACTGGCCCTCGAGGACTTGGGCTGCGGAACTCCGCCCTCTGCTGACGTCGGCGTGCCAGACTCACGCACACCCGCAGACCGCGCACTACAGCTGTAGTGCAGTTGTCACTCTTACTAGCACCAAGACATGCCTGCTTACACACACACATGCACGCGCCATTTTGGCCAGCTGTCGCCTGGGTGCCTGGGAGCTCATCGGGCCTCTGGGATTATCGAAGTCTCGTTTAGTTAAAAGCCGCAATCAGCAAAGTGTGATTCCAGTTAAAGGAATCAAGCAGGCCCACGTTTCATAAAGAAGGAAGGGGGGTGATGAGGTGCACCTCTAACAGGAAGTGTTTCCAGACACCAGACATGCCTTCATCAAGACTAATTGCCTTTATGAATAATAGATGATGATAATGATACCAAGTGATGGCTCCAATCTCAGTACCACGAAAGCCTGCGGCTGTTTGGTCTTCCCGCCCGTGTGTTAATTTGATTTGCTTTAATAGCCCTTTCAGAATTCGTACATTTAGCGGGAGGTGACACATGAGAGGGGCCAATGCCCCCCCCAATCCAGCAGCTGTCACTGTGGGTGAACGGGATGCGGAGACGTGACCCAGCAGTGGGATATCCGGTGTCAGAGCCGGAGGTCTGGAAATAGCGTGACGCTGCGAATCGCCACGGCGACGTTTTACGGAGGGGCAGCCATGCGCCCCCTAGGTGCGGAGGACGATGGGGATCGCGGTAACTCAGCTCGGAGAACCCGGATTCGCTCCGGAAAAATGGGAATCACTTCAGTCACAGAGATAATGGGACACCAGAGAATACCAGATTCTTTTCATCCATCCATATTCTACCTGCTTATCAGCAATAGATAGTTCAGGTCCAGAAAGTAAAAATCCACACAAGAGTAAAAAGTCACAGTCAAAGAGTACTGGTTGGTGAAACAACCAGGATTTTTACTTTCTGGACGTGAACTATCCACCTGTGCTGCTTATAATGGTCAGGATCATAAAAGAATCCCTGACAGACCCTTTCTAAGCACCATATTTATGGGTTTTAGTCAGGTCTGTACTGAGTTTCTTAAAAGTGTATCTTCCCAGATCTGGATTCTGTGACCCTCAGTTTATGAATAATATTTACTGTTATTCATTCATACTTCATTTGATTAAGAAAAGGGCCCCATTCCGGCTGTATATCTGTCACGCTCGGTCTGGTAACCCTAGCATTTTCTTTGATAAAAAGTGTATTTTCTTCTACCAATATTTGACTAACATGAATTAACACAAAATCTGCAACAGAATTCAGAAAAATTTCCAAAGATCAGGCCATCCTTGTGGTTGTATCTGGAGAATGTGGTATATTTTTGTATCCTATGTTCTGGTCTGTTCAAGATATTCCTGAATCTCAGATGTTCTCTCCTGGTTATCTTATCTACCTTACCCAGAATGCCCTGCTTCTACTCGTTGGCGTGAGTGAGGGGGATTGCCTGAAGTATATCCCCCCGTTTTTAAAAAGCTCTCCGTTTCCCATGTACAGTGGACAGTTTGGTTCATACGGGTCTCCTGTACCTCCCAGGTGTACGTACAGCCTCACTTCGACTACAACCCCTCAAAGGACAGTCTTATCCCCTGCAAGGAGGCCGGCCTGGCCTTCTCCAGGGGCGACATACTTCAAATCGTCAACAGAGAAGACCCCAACTGGTGGCAGGTGAGCCAGATAGCCTGCTTGCTGTAAGGGGAAGAATCTGGTGAGAGGGCTTGTGCTGACCAGTATTCTCCAGGTTATATCACCAAAATACGTAATGTCTTTATGCTTTCTATAAATCAGAGGTTAAGTTGGAGCTGAGATGTACATGGGTTGCCCTAGTTTAAGCCCAGATCATCCCAGACCAGATGAGCATAAATGGAATTTTCGGTATGGCACCTGTCATCCAGGGTCTTCCTCTGAAGTATCTCTTCCTCTTATAGGCATGTCACGTTGTAGGCGGGGCAACTGGACTTGTCCCCAGTCAGTACCTCGAGGAGAAGAGGAAGGCTTTCGTCCCAAAAGACTGGAATGATTCGGGTAGGTTCAAAATTTCATTTTTTTCCCCCACAGAAAATGAATGCTTTTCTCTCACAAAAATGTATATCTGCTTCAGTTCCAACCAATTCTTAGTGTTTCTTAATGTCCTCCCTGCCCCTGGCTTGAGAAAACCAGTTGCAACTGGTTTCACCCTTTGTATTCTTGGGTATGAGCTTTCAGTGAAGACCATGTGCTCCCTCTACTGGCCACAAAGAGCATTAACACTCATGCGCTACTCTCAGGAATGCTATGTGGGGCAGTGAGTGGAAAGAGGAAGAAGAAGATGATGTATTTAACGGCAAGAAACGCAGGTGGGTGCTGGGATGCCGCGTCACATGACCTTCCCTGGAAACTGCTCTTTCAGTAGCTTTAACAATGTTAATGTCAATGTTGTCTGTAAACATGGACCAGAGTTCGACCGACATGAGCTGCTGATCTATGAGGAGGTGACCAGGATGCCCCCGTTTCAGAGGAAGACGCTGGTCCTGATCGGCGCGCAGGGAGTGGGTCGGCGCAGCCTGAAAAACCGGCTGGTGGTACTCAACGCCAAACGCTTCGGGACCACTGTCCCCTGTGAGCTCATACCGCGATCTGAGCCGGGAGTACCGGCTGTGGATTTCTGCTGGATTACACAGAGATTATACTCACATGGGAGGCCAGGAAAGTGACCGGGGGGGGATTTCTCACTTAACTGGGTTAACTTAAGGTAGAAGTCATGATTGTCCAATAAGAGTCCAAAGCCATCCGATTGGACAATCATGACGTCTAGCTTAAGTTAACCCAGCTAACTGAGACATCCTGCTTGGTAGAACACCCCCCTAGTTACAGAACAATAATAATAATAATAACAATATATCAAAATAATTATTATTGCTTAGTTTCTTATTTTGATGTTTGTTAAAAGTCTTGCTAAATCTAACAAGAATGCAGTTTCATTTTAAGACGTCAGCCAGAATTCAACCAGAATGTATCTGGTTCCCTATCTGGTTCCCCCTTTTTGGTGTAGTGCTATAGTGCAGAACTTGACTTGGCACAAAATTCACAAGGACTTGGTATGTCTATGTCACGGTAAATGCTGGATGGACATCATTTCTGCTATGGTCTCTGTTGTTCTATTAAGTGGGCCAGCTCCTCTCTCCCTCAGTCACCAGCAGGCATCCCCGCAATGACGAGAGGGATGGCCACTCGTACCGCTTCGTGACGCGGACAGAGATGGAGGCGGACATCAAGGCCGGCCGCTACCTGGAGCACGGCGAATATGACGGGAACCTCTACGGAACCAAGATAGACTCCATCCACGATGTGGTGGAGACGGGACAGACGTGCATCCTGGATGTCAACCCTCAGGTCAGAGGCAGAACTGGAACCTTTGGGCTGTTCTTCAAACCGGACTCCATATTCAGTGTCATCGAGAACCAAAGTGGCCTTTAACCCAGGGCAACCCACAGGGTCATATTTGGCCCTACGTTGTATTTCTGCCTTACATTCAACTCATCAAAGAAAAGATTTTACTGTTGTTTTTGGGTTGTAAATAGTACACTGGGCTGTAAAGCGAAAAAAAATTACTTTACTTTGATGAGTGGGTTGAATGTAAGGCAGAAAGAAAAGGTAGTGTCAAATATGACCCCGTGGGTTCCCCAGGGTATGCTTACAACTTCTGCTGAACAGTTAGACGACAAATTTAACCAGGAATGATATCATAGTATTAATAAACAGCTCATTTGTGAGAAATTTCAAAACAGAGCCATAGATGTAAAACTCTAAATAACTATACAGGTTTTTGAAACTTCCTTGTCCATCAAAAAATTATTGATTATCCTGCACTTTTATTACCGATCAGTAAAATTCAGTGTTTCCCAACCCAGTCCTCGGTGACTCCCAGATTGCCTACATTTTTGCTCCCTCCTAGCTCCTAGCCAATCAGCACCTTGTAGGGGTGTGCTGGAAGCCGGGAGGGAGCAAAAATGTGGACTGTCTTGGGGACCCCAAGGACCGGGTTGGTAAACACTGCTGCAGTTACCTGTCTTGCTGCCACGGTGATGTTGGGGCCTCTTCCCGCCTGTTCGCAGGCCCTGAAGGTTCTGCGGACACACGAGTTCATGCCGTACGTGGTGTTCATCGCCGCGCCGGAGCTGGAGACACTGCGGCTCATGCACAAGGCAACGGTGGAGGCGGGGCTCACCGGCAAGCTGCTCACGGTCAGTGCTGCGTCTGTCAGGCCTTTGGCCTGAGACAGGCAAGCAGGCGCACCGTGACCCTGCACTGGAGAAGGGGATATGGAAAATGGGTGGGTGGGAAGGTGCGAATGATCAGAAGCATCAAAAAAACTATTTTAGTCTGTCTGCAGGTATGAAGGGATACACTGAAACCTGCTTGGTGTTAGAAATGGCAAACTTGGTACATATTTTTTTGCTTGTGTTACTATAAATACCCCTGGCTTTGAAGCTTCAGAGCTGGCAAGTGACGTAAATAAGAATGATAGGGCTGAAATGAATCACTTCCTCTTACACACCGCTATTGTGTTCCTGCTGGCTAAATGGGTGTCTACATTCTGTCTGGTCTGAACGGTTTGGGAAAATAATGATTAATGGCTGTCACTGAGATGTCCTCATTGTGTTTGTTTACTTTAAAAATACTTGAAGGATCACCTATTATCATTTCATTTAATCCATCAGTTGACATAGGCAGCCACCTAGAGCTGGCACTGACTAAGAAAACTGCCCCCCCACTGGCAAGCTTCACCTCAGGGGCTTCAAGCCCGACCCCTACCCAGGCCCAGAGCGGCCAGCTGGGAGACTTGGGAGAATTCCTGATGGGCTGCTTAGCTGTCGTGCTGGAAAGAAACAAAATAATTTGGCAAGATTAAAACTGAGCTGGTCGAAAAATGTTTCAAATTCTACAACTACTCTTCAGAATGTTAAGCAGCGAGGTTTCTCACACGCACACAGACCGCAGTTGCTGAGCACGGAGAAACACCGGAGTATGCTGCAGGCACGTTTGTGTGTTTACTCGTCATTTAGGTTTGAGTAAGCAGCGTGGGTGGCGCCGCCACTGATCTCTTGTCGATAACATTCAGGGACAATATCGAGGGCTCTCTGAATATCTCTCTCCGAACAAGGTTTTGTTTGAACCAAAAAACTACTTTTCTTATATGGGATCTGGAGCCTATGGGTACAAGGCAGGGAACAACCCAGGATAGGGCCCCAGCTCATCACAAGGAACACACTCACACACCTGTGGGTAATTTGACAACTCCAATTAACCTCGGCATGTTTTTGGACTGCGGGGGGAAACCAGGGCATCCAGTAATGGAGTGTGAGGTAACAGTGCCGCTGTTCTGCCCTTTGGCCAAGTTAACAAGCTTGGAATCCTAATAGGAAATACTGATGAAGTCTCCATTGGAGAGATACACTGTCTGAACAAAGCAGTGAGAAGGTGAGGAGGATAGAGGTGGACCACTGTATATGGAACCAAGTGAAGAACTGAGAAGCGGGAACATTTGTATTTATAGTCACGGTACAACCTTGTCACTGATGCCTACCATGGAGCTGGACTGGCATGTTTCACGTATCTCCATGGTGACCTACAGACAGTCCATGTTTTTGCTCCTACTGGGAGCTGGGAGGGAGCAAGAATGTAGACTCTCTGGCAGGGAGATCAAAGGACGCGAAAGCATGGACTGACTGTGGGTCCCCAAGGACCGGATTGGGAGACACTGCTATAGACAATGACACAGGAATAAACACAGTAGCAGAAACCAATGCACTGCTTAGGCGACTTGCACACCAGCGCTTGTAAAGAACGGTGCTATAGGCCTTTGTCATAGAAGAGGGGAATCCGTACATGTTTTTTTATTTTATTTTTCATTTCATTTGAATTTGGGTTTATTAATTAATCATCAGTGTGATAGGCCTATTTATAATTTGAAGATAAATATATTTACATTTGTGTATACATTTTTTTTGGCAATAATACCGCAAACATCAGTTCTCTGCTTAGTCAGTTGCTGATGCTTTTTAAAGCCACTTGGGCTTCAACCAGCTCTGCCTACACTGGGCCTGAGGACGACTATCTATTAAAAATCAAACACTTTATGGCTTGTTAAGCTTCTCCTCCTGTTTGTTCTCTCAGGACATGGATCTAAAGAAGACTGTGGATGAGAGTGCGAGGATCCAGAAGGCCTACCGGCACTTCTTTGATTTGACGATTGTCAACGACAATCTGGACCAGGCCTTTGAGAAACTCTTGGCCGCAGTGGACCGGCTGAGCACTGAGCCGCAGTGGGTCCCCGTCAGCTGGGTCTACTGAGTGGAGCCAATGAGCACGCTTTCTGGAGACCGTATACTCACGTGATTGAACGAGGTAATGGGGATTAGGCCCCGCCCACACAGAGCTCCACCCCCTGTGTTAAAGGGCCACACTCAGTGTACTTTATTGGCAACTTTTTCTACTTATGCTCAAAGGGATAAAGAGTACTTATTTATTTTAATATTTACATCTTTTTACTGGGTAACTTTATATTCTCGTCAACTTGAAATTTAAAACAAGCAAGTGAATATGGATGCTACTTTTTTATTTATTGTTTGTATTATAGCTGTTTATCAACTGAAGCCAAAAATGTAGTCTTGCAACAGACTTCGGAAAATAATATATATTGGTAAATTTATCACTTGTTCAAGAACACCAAACTAAAGTACATAGGAATTCAGTACCCTAACTGTGACTAAAATGTAAGACGGAGAGATCATTATAACCGCTAATGTGTGTGTTCACCTTCCCCTTCTGATATGAACCTCTCTTACTGCACACCAAACTGGCCCAGAACTTGCACCATTACAGAAGCTTCTCAGTATGAAAAGAACTCATTTTAAGACTACTTTTGCCCTAGACAGAGGAGAGAACATTGTGTGTGATTTGTCATATTTGTTTGTTGACATTATGATTTTTAGCTTGTTTATAATATTTGTTGTTCCTTTTGTATGGACACCACATTTACTTGGTAACCCTTTACTTAACATGTTTGTGAATTTGGTGTAAATGTTGCTGTTCCCATTCTCAGATGGTGGTATTCCTTTAGTAACTATGCTATAAGCTAGTGTTTCGTGGACTGTCTGGGGGTCCCTGAGGACCAGGGTGGGAAATGCTTTTTCTATGGCTTTCCATCATATGTCCAGTTGATGAACTTTGATTTTGGAGCATTTCAATGCTCTGTCAGTGTGTGTTTACATTGTGGATGTAAAACAATAACTCCAACAGAGCAAATGCTTCCGTTCCCAATATTATCGTCCCAATAGGTTTTCTTTCTGCTTATACTTGAAGAGCAAAATATACTTTACAACAAATGGGACTGTTCTTTTTGTTCAATTATCGTCAGCTTAAGTACTGTGAAGGAAAACTATGTTGGCAATCTTTATTTAGAATACAACCCATTGTACAGAAAGTTACAAGGTAATGAAGGATTATTCCCCTCTAATCAGTACCGGATAGGCTGTGCTACAGTGTCCTGTCACATTAGACATGAATGCCTAAAGTGTTTCATACATATGATTCCTCTAAATGTTTGAAAAGGCAGAGAGCTTCAGACTTGCTAAGTTAATACTTGTGCTGTATTAATAAGTAGGTTACTGATATACAGAATAAAACTTGATGGCTCTAATCTATATCCATTTACCTTCTACATCAGTGTTTCCCAATCTGGTCTTTTGGGATCCCCAGACAAAAATGTAGACTGTAGGGGAGTCTATTCCAGGTTGGGAAACACTGTACTACACTACTAATCTAGTACAGTGTGCCTATCCCAGGAAACGCCCTGGGACAACCCTGTTGTGAAGGGCGCTATATAAAAATAAACTGAATTGAATTTAATTGAATTGAATTGAAACACACAGTACAAAGCTTGCTCCGGCTTGTTTAAGTTAACCAAACCCAGGCACTTTCAGACGGGGTGGACTGGAGTGCCACTTCTGAATCATTTCTGCTCCAATCTACTAGGGGAATTCCCCTTTTCGTCATGTGGTTCCTGGGTGATAAAACCAACATTACGTCAATTTACGGAAATTTACGTCGATATCAGCTGCCACATGAACAGCAGGCTGAAAAATGCGTACTTTGGAGCAAGTCCTCAAATTCCATTCCGTCACGGTCAGGACTCAGAAGAAACACACATCACCATCAAATACAAAAAAAAATCCATATTTATTGCATGCCTAAAATGAATTCACTATAAAATTAATGAAAAATGGTATGCATAAGCTTAACATTTCTGAATGCAGAGATATAAAATGCAATACATGTAGCAGTCAACAGTGGTTAACCGTTATTCATATAATTAAACTTTTATATTTCATTTATTTTATATAACACTTGCGTGCTAAAACAATAATAAAATAAAACGCCATACAAATTACACAAGAGTAAAAAAATTAGAACATTTTCAAAGTTATATAATATAAAATGTTATGCACTGCCAAAGTGCAAAATTGTACTTTATATACTAAAGCATATATGTCCACATATAACTCAAGCATTTTACATTGTATGAAGTTAATGAAAATAATAACCTGAAAATAAGAACATAAACATGAAAAAAACACAATGTGGAGAGAGAGTTGTAAGGGTTTGTATAGGATAAAATAACTGATTAACCATACTTAACTGATCCAAATGGGGGGCTGGCTCTTTCAGCTGTTCCATTTTGTCACACAGAAGCTCAGGGCTCACAGCACAGGGTCAGCCAGTGTGCAGACCACTGAGGCTGGGGATAAGCACCTCACTCAGGGCTCAGCAGTGGCATCAGTCTAATGGCCACAGGATTTTTACTGGCGACCTTCTGATCCTGACCCACTGAGCCACAAACAGGTGTGCATATTACTAACTTAGCAAATTCACTTCAATGAAAGGTATACAAGCGAGTTCCTTTTTTTTTTTTTGCAAAACCAATTTTAGCTATTATCAAGGTTTTCCCTTTGCATAAAAAGGACTGTGATTGTTCATTGTGAACTTCAGCTTCATAAATCAAACGTGACACCTTTCGTTATTTAGACGTGAGCAGTAGCCCTGAACCCGGATAGCATTGTGAGATGTCAGCGTTGGTTTCTGAATGTTGGTTGTTGTTGTATTAAGGTGGGTACTGTCAGGCAAGGGCACCCATGACCTACAGTAAGCTCAAACAGGCCAGGCCTCGGACAGCCACACACATGACCAAGGGGAGGGGTCCTGTTCTGGGTGGGGTCACGGCCCACAGTTTGTCCATGTCTCTCTGCAGTATCACATCCGATGAGGAGAACAGCTGTTCAACATTGTGGTATACTTCCTCCTCAGCCAGGATACTCAGATGCGAGTCCTGCAGAGAACATTCCCTGTCTGCAACTAGGCAGCTCACCTGTGTGACGTAGCAAAGAGTTCAAAATGAATTCCATGCACCAGCAAGGAGTCGGCTGTCATGCACACTCAATATTACGCTACCAACAAACCAAACGGGAAGAATTTGCGCAATAAATAGCGTCACTTTTCAGTCAAGCTGAGATTGTTTCTTTGGCACATGAATTACTTTGCATCAAAATAAGTGTGAAAACAGAGGTCACACTCAAACGTATCCTTGGTACCTTACCAGATGGTGTAGGGCTCCTAGGATTGTGGGACAACAGGACTGTTCCAGCCAAGTTAGACCATCATCAGTCATCTCTGTATCATCGTAGAGGAAAAAAAAAAACAAACAATTTTGAGGATGAACAGTCCACTGTCCTCGAGATACATGGCTCACACCTAAGTGACTGACAATACTGTTTTCTTACCATCTATAGCACTGATTAAAAGGTACACAGACGCGTGGAGTGAGGAGCTTGTCATCTGCGGTCCATCAGCTTGATCCGGACCTTCGCAATTGGCCTGGAGAAACTCCAAAAGGTTGTCCACCGTCTCATTCTGAGATAGGGACTTTTCGGCACCATCAAAGCACCATTCCTCCAGCTGAAAGATCAGCAGATTAGAGAGGTTACCTAGTTCACCACCATTTTCAGGGTGTAGCTCAACTTGTGGCACGTGGTACTAAAAACGCAAAGGTCATTGGTTGGAATACGAAGAAATAAGTATAAATTACTTCTACCTCTCTTGGCCCTAACCCGCTGGGCCACACCCCCCCCGCGCTCACTCACCACGCTCTCCAACACGGTGACAGCTTCTCTGTCTGTCAGGACCTCTCTCATGTGGCAAGACAGTTGGGATCGGGCTTCTGCAGGGAGATCTGACAGCTTCCGGAAATACGGTCTCAGCTTCTCCAGATCTGTGACACAAGAAAGCCGTGCTGCAAACTGCCATGACCTCAAATCACGTTGTGTTCCACCGCAGTCCAAAGCAGGTGCTTTCATACTGCTGGAACCTTTTTCCGGAACCAGAAGCAGGTATTCACACCACAGGACTTTGGCCCGATTGTAGTTCCTCGGAGACAGTTGCTGAACCCTTTTTTAGTCTTTACTCTAAGCTAGGTACTCTTCGTTCAAACTACAGGGGAGGCGCTTACAGCCACAGCTTGCTGATTGGTTGACTCTTACAGCCATAGCGTGCTGATT
>JAODKN010000046.1:2063388-2077536 GCA_026774425.1 Petrocephalus zakoni
GTTACTCCCGTCCGGTTCCTGCGGCAGGTACCTCGGCCATTCCATTTGCCTACACCATGCACTGCCTGGAGACAGTCTTTTTGTCTTGGCGAGCAATGCCAAGCTCCATGCATAAGCCGCGTGTCCCCGCATTTCACCTGGAGTGCGTGCGGTAAGCACACAGCTGTGCCGAGGAATAGGCAATCATGTTCAGGGCAAACAGCAGCAGCCACCACCAACCGGGCGATGAACATAGTCAGTTACGAAAGTGGAGACTTACCCACCCAAGCATAGGGGGGAGAGGGCTCGTGGAATAGGCAGTGAGCAGAATAAAACTCAGAGATAATTCCGGCATGAATCCAGTGAGAATCCAACGTAAATTATAAACAGCAGGAAACAAGGCAGAGGACGAAGCGAACAGGAACAACACAAAAACATAGAGTACTATTTATCTAATTCGCGTATGTTACTGTTTATTATACCACTCTCTATTTTATTCCTTGTTTCTTATTTTACTGGTCTTTATATATCTATTTATTTATTGCTAGTTTTATCACTTAACCATGCATTTGCTGGCTTTACCTCATTGTACTTGTACAGTGACAATAAAGGCATCTTATCTTTTATATAGTGGAGATCAAACACCATGTGGACTTCTTCTCCAGAGAGTGAGGTTTCTCCAAACCCTGCTACCTGTCACTCCCCCAAGGAGTGAGAACGATGTCAAAGCAAATGACCTCAGTCTGTTCTACTACATATGCCTCTATCAATCCTATTTTACTCTAAACTTAAGAGAATTGTCAGTACATCCATATAGGCATGTATGCAATGCACTGAAATATAGTAGAACAGACAGGTAATTTGCATTGACAAAGTTCTCACTCCTTGGGGTCAACCTCTTTCGTGTATTTTCGCCCGACTTTGTGAAATAGTTTATTATGTCTGCACTGCTGGCGATAAAAAGAGCCCCATCCCGGGCGTCTCCCCTCTAGTGCCCTACGGCTATGCTACCCGCGACTGTTCACGGTAAATGGGTGGTAAGCTCCAATTGAAAAGTGTTTAGTTTGAATGTTCTCTTGCCAGAAATCAATATAACAACATTTCAATGGGTTATATTAATATATCGACACATTTGAACATCTGATTAACGTTAATGATGAGGAATGGTACCTAAAAAATAAAATTAGACATATGTACAGAGGATACGCAAGATAAATTAAAAGATACTTACTATAGTTACTCGCCGACACTAAAGAAGCCGTGAAGTTTGCGTTTGGAATTGTTTATCCGGCACAAGCCCTCATGACTCTGATTGGTTAACGTAATTCCTAAGTCAATTTCTATAGGATGAATTGACTGTCAGTCTAGCATTAAGCAACAAATGACACGGTTTGATACAACAGCGGCGGAATTACATGGCGCTTCAGAAACTTTCATCAGCAGTTATTTGCGTCGTTATTGCAGGACCTTTTGTAAGCGATGGACATGCGTGTATGTACAATGGACTCATTGCATTACTTAGTTTCAAAATAGAAAACATTATATGCGGTTGGAAGATATATGGATATAATGTGTGACTTACGCGTCTATTATAATAACTAATCACGTAGATATTCTTGAGGGTCTTGCAATTTAGAGACACATTTCCAATATGGTGGCGTAATAGTTAGGGACGCAACCGTGTAATCGTAAAGGTTGTCCGTTCGAGTCTCCGACCCTGGGCAAGGTACCGCCCAAAAGCACTGTTCCCAGGCGCGGAATTAGCTGACCACTGCAATGTCACATGGGTTAAATGCAGAGGGCATATTCCGTAAATGCATTTCGTTGTGTCAAAAATGACGATCAGTCACCTTTCACTTTCACTACTGATGAATATGAAATATACGTGTGAAGTACTAAGTCTTTAGAATATATATCGGTTAATGCACTGATTCATTCAGCTCTTTCAACAAGTCACTGCTGAATGACCAATGAGTGATTCATCGACCGAGATACCCTCTTTTTTGCCACAAACTATTATAATGATGCTCAGACGTTAAATTTCACTGACAATGAAATATAAAATGCCTAATAAAGTCGTAATGAATTATACGTATTTATCTTCCAACTTTCTCAAAGCAAAAAGCATTGCATTCTCATCAATCTATTACACCGTGTATCTTGAAAAGAATGTCAGCATTAATTAGCATGAGCTAGCGTGAATTTTGCAACCAACCGTCATGTTTTCCCACTACAGCCTGCCAGTTACCCATTGCGCCCACATACAAGGTCTGCTGAAGAGGCCCACAGATCTCCCGTAGAGCAGATTCATGGAATAGATTGTGGTGCTTGTCATCATGGCTGGTTCCCGGGCGTGGCTTTCACACAGAGGTAGATACAATTGCACAGTACATTGGCATCACAAGGTTCCTGGCTGTCTCAGCCCACAGAGGAATTACTCCCTGACTGAGAGGACACAGCAGTGCCATATTGCCATATTAAATGCCTGAAGAAAACCAACCTGCATCACTGGGACCAGCTACCAGGCATGGCAAAAATCTACAACAACTGGCCTAAACCAGTTTAGGTTCCCATAAAACAGTAAACATAATCAAACCACAAAACATAAACATTTGTAAGGGGACTCACACTAGACACTCACAGAAATTGTGAAACACAAGCATGAGCAAAGACTAGAGCAGATATTTATTAACCTATATTACCTCAATATGAACATGAGGCGCCAGTATATATTACAATATTCCATGGCTTACCAGTAAAGTTAATGTAAAAGTAAGGCAGTCTTATAGACTTATAGACAGTGCATAATTTCCCAATGTCGGCATTTCTATTTCTATGTCAAAGGCCAATGATTGGTTAAGGCAATATTTAGTAATGAAGTCTGCAAAGTTTTCATGGAGAAGTAGGTCAGTAATAGTGAAGAGGTCTCTTGGCACTGCAAAGTTTTGGCATGCATTTTACACGGTGCAGATTCAGACACAGTATGCGTTATAATCTCACACAGAACTGACAGTGGGTTTATAGGTCCAGTACATTCAGAGTGTCAACTTGCATACAGACTTTCCAAATAATCTAATTTGCAGCTCCTGACCCACAAGTAGGCTTATGCAAATTATTGTCCAGGTTCTAGCTTTACAGATTCATAGAGCCATGGCTATATGCTCGGGATTATTTCTTATGCATCTGACAGTTTTAATGAAAGTAAAAGTCTAAAATAAAAAAGGAATAGACTGAATTAGACTATATTTGGGTAATATGACATATAGAAAGTGCTGCATGGTGTGGTAAATAATATTAATAGATTTTCTAGATGATGTTTGTAGAACATTTTAAAAACACTGGGAAACAAAACAAATAAGCAGTATTAGAATTTTTTAAAAAAATATAGCTTTAAAAAATATAGCATTACCCCCAACCAAAGTGAAGCACTTAATGTACACCTCACTTATAATTTTTCTTTGTTTTTCAGATATAAATCCAAACACACACAAACACTTCTGCGTTCTATCTTTGTGAGGAATTCAGTTATGAATCATAAATTAAAGACAGAGTGAAACCTGATACACAACACAAAAAGTGATTAAAAAAGTTCTCATATTAGTCATTTAAAAAAAGAAAGCTGAGTCATTTTTCATTTTACATCATGTGGGTCATACTTGTTTCCTAATTGCAGATTTTCTATTACTGGAATATTTTTCATAAACATGCAATTTCCTAATATAATATTTGCTTTACAAAACAAAATACTGATTGCTTTTAATTCATTTTAGGAAGCATCTACAGCAGTTAATGTTTTTTTTAATGCAAATAGAACATCAACAGTCTACAATACAGCACATTCATCTGAAGTCAAACTCTGTCCTTGGCACAATCTAGTGTGGTGTTACACAAAAGTAACACAAGTCTTACACTGCGTGAAGCATTAAATGCTGAAGTTCCTCCATCCTAGGCTTCTGTTTAGGCATTGTGAGCTCCATAGAGAGAAACAGGTTTAAGGCACTGTAGTGCACCCCAGTGTCAGAAAAGGGGAAGGTCAACAAATAAACACACCATAGCATTACTATGAAAAGGCAGGCCCAATGCACTACTCCATTGCAGTCATAGAAGAAAGCAGGTCCCCTGTCTCCAGACTGAGTTACCATAGCACAGGACAGTCCAGAGTGGCAAAGCCTGGGTCCTTTCTCAACTCCCAGTAGTTGTTGTTGGTCATCCAAGTGTCATCTCCTGATTTCCTGTATAGAAAGTGGGACGAAGCAGAAAAGTAAATCAAGCAGCCCATGATTCTTCACAGGGCTAAACCTAAATTACATTATCTATTAAAAAATATATGCAGTTTTCTAACTGCTCGGACGGGTTGGGTTTAATACTTGAAAAATCGAGGTTGATGTGTCAACTTGTTTAAGTCCAGGACTCTTCGCCTGACCCTCTGAAGATCTTCAATCCTCTGCTTTTGTTCCTCTGCTGCCGCCAAGTTCCCCTCCTCTAGTAACCTAAAGATGATTTAAGTTAGAATCTGAAGACTGGGCCTGGGGTCACTTTCCAGCTGCCCTGAAGTAAGTCTGAGACTCTGCAGGGCGAAATAGTGGGCGTATCAAAAGGTGGGAGTGTCGAAAGGTGACATGCAAAAGAGTAGGTGTGCCAAAAGGTTATTTATATTGGCTAACAATGCCAAAAATTCCAATGCCAAAAAAGAGAGACACAAGACATGCAGGTCAGGCAAAAACTGATAAATAGATATCTATAATTAAATGCCCGTTTCAGATTCCTTTATATAGCATAAGACATTTCTCGTGCTACTTTTAACTTACTGGCTTACTTCCAGAAAGAGTAAAGGAGATTACGTGCATGACTCCACCCACATCGCCACGTTCTATTCTTGTTGACACACCCAACTTTTAACACCGATACAGTTGGGAGGGCTACTTTACAAATGCATTGTGTAAAACTACTAAATACCTGTTAAAAAATGTAGACAGTAACGTAAACCAAGGATCGCAATATTTAAGTAACCTGATTACTTTCTGTTATTTTGGATTGCTGCAATACCAAACGTGCACTCAAACACAAGAGGAAAGAAATATCAACAAGATGACTTTAACTCTTTGAGTATTCTGTAGGACAACAGGACCATGTTAGATGACCCTAGGAAAGCAAATGGAGGCAGACATCAAATATTTTGTATATGGCTTAAGAGCTCCTTTCATATTTTCATAACAAAACACAGCATACAAACTTTGCCAACCCTTTCAGTGCTTAGACGTATATTTTAATTCATGTGTTTTTCATTACAGACTAGGCCGTTGTCACTATTTAAGACCAAAACAATGTGAAAAGAAAACATTATTCTAAAAATCGACACAAGGTAGCTAGGTAGTTTACCTGGCCAAAATTTGCTAGCTAACTAGCTAGCTGTAGCTCAATAAAAAAACAAATCCATAAGAAACTGGCCTGCATAACATTAGTAAAGTACATTTTTTATATCACCTAAGAATCAATTAATGAAACTGCACCAGACAAGTGGCATTCACAATAATTAATAATGACCTTCGATTAATTTAATCAGAAACCTGTTAATTCCATGAAATGTCATGTTTTACCATCAATTCCATTTTCATATCTGGATTCAGTGATTCTGTCCCTGTTTTCTGCATTGTGGAATTGGGCTGTTACTATCAATTATATTATTAATTGAGTAATCCACCAATTAATTTGAGCATGAATTGAATCATCAGTAATATAATATAATATAATACAATACATTAAAATCTCCATTGCATGTTATGCACATGCAATTGTCACATCACAAGGAGGACAGTCAGCTGGATTGATATCATCAATAATAAGTTGCGCTAAAACATTTTTATTGTCATAGGAAACTAAACTCAGCAAGCCCCATATGTTTGAGAGAAATTTATTCCCGAGGAGTAGAAATGGGAACGAGACGTGGGTATGAAAAGATTGGTTTTCCACTGTATGGGAATATTTTGGATTCCACAGAAATGATATTGAGCAAAAGCAACTGATTTGTGGGCACTGCTTTGTGTCTGTTGGCACAGTTCTTCTGTGTGAATGGTTTTCAGTGTGACTACATACGAGGAGAACGTTCTACCCTGTGTACAACTCATACTTCAATTGCGTTTCTCCTACTTTCACCTATTTAAGAAAAATATGCAAAATTCAGACAAGACTTTTCATGCCCGAAAATCCCTTACCTCTGGTCTGGGCGGAGCCGAGTGTCAGTTGGGGGCAGCAGTGGCTTCACTGATGGGTCAAGTTCGTTTAACTCCATGGCAAACTGGGTGAAGCCATAGTACTGCTCGTGATCTGGGGGCATTGGATCTGAACACAAATGCTTCGTAAAAGTTCGGCTCCTCTTGCAAGATGAATACGGTATTTTTGCATATACGTAAATACGTCAAATTGAATATTAAGACCTTTTGATAGAGCATTTTGTCCACATAGGTGTGTTTTACATTTCTTTGTTAATTTAGCTGACACTTTTATCCAAAGTGATGTACAACTCAGAAGGCAAGGTCATGATCCCTGGAGCATTTGGGGATACAGCCATTTCTCCAGGACCACATGGTGATGTCGCTCCACCAACCCTGGGATTTGACCCAGTGACCTTCTGTCCTAAGCTGCTGAACCACACACCATCTACTCACTCGGCTTCCAGATGCAAGTCGCTGAGGGGGGGTTTCCACAGTAGATGCCCTCATGCCATTTCCCAAACAGCTTATGAACGACCTTCCCAGCTTGGTCGGTGATCACACCCTCCATCTCGCTGGCGCTTGAGCTCCAAGACTTCGCCTGTTTCAGTTTAACACACAAAACATGTTATTTCACAGAACAATCTATGGAGAGCATATAATGTCTAAAGTATACATACATTGCAGTATATTGAGTATATATTGATAATAGACTGACTTATGAGAGGGACCGCAACTGTAAAAATCAAGGCGCAATTTATTCTATATAACCTGATTTCTGTGGATTTAGTCCAGCAGGGGGCACTGTGAACACAGTAAACAGCAGAGTCGTAGTTTGATGCATAACGTTAGCTCTGGGAGTAATTCACTCTGTGAGAGATACTGTAGTCCACATGTCAGTGGCCATGGCGTTTCATTTTCATGGAACACCTATCCTAGAATCCTATAGAACAGCCTTTGCCCTACTAATGCTCACCTTGAGGAAGGTGACCTTGCATTGGCAAGTACTGTTTTTGTTGTTCTTGATGGAAATCTCCCCGTAATGCTCAATCCACTTCTGGCCACTGAGGAGGTTGTGGATGCAGGAGGTGACCTTGTTCCATTCATAGTGGTCTCCAAACCTGTGTGCAGGGAGTAGCAATTTAAACTAGCAACCTTTGAGTGAATCCATCCACAATTCTATACCCTTGCTGCCCTTGACTTAAGAGAATCATGCATGAAAGATGCATGGATGGATCTGATTACTCATAATACTGCTTTCTCAGACACAGAAATTCAAACAGACACCTGTACTTAGGAGCCCCACGTCTCCTTTAGATTTTGTCCAAAAACTGCAATTTTTCCTCTATGACTGACCATAATCAACACTTGGCATTTTAAGCAGAGCAGATAGCTTTAGTACCAGAGACACTGAAACTAAAGCTCGTCATCATCAGAGGGGTTGGGGTCAGCTCACCGTGGGAGCAGCACGTGTGTAGTGCCCACCGGGACAATTTCCATCGACTTTCCCCAGAACTTGTTCCTCCATCGCATGTCTGAAGGTAGCAGCCAAAGACGGACCAGGTGTCAACAGCATGAGAAGTACTGTGAACTATCCCCGTCTGATTCACTCTCGTCCCCTCAAAACCAGCATCCTCAGAGAAATCTAGGTTAATACAGCAGAACTTGCTTCCCTGTCCCTCTCGTACTACATCTAGTGTGGAACAACGAAGGAACACTAAATCTGTGGTCCTACCTTCCCAGAAAGTGAAGTTCTTTGATTCAGCATGGCACACTGATACTGGTGGGTGGTGGCTGACCTGAGAAAAGATTATTATTATATTTCCAGGTACACCAGGTAGGCACACTTTGGTTACAACTGGACGTGCTTAGAGATGTTAAAGGAGTAAAAAGAGGCACGCAGAACACAGATGAAATCTGTGTTGTCCATGAACCCAGCAACACCCCAATACCTCCTACACTGATAGATGTTTGCCACTAGCAAGGATGAGATCTGTCACCAAACCCAGCGTTCTTCGCTTTTTATGAGATGAAACAGATACAGATCATCTCTATGGCAACCATAATCACTGGGGTAAGATGAACCAATTCTTAATGGGGCCATAGCCTGAAGTCCTGGATCTATTGGTAGCAGGATAGCTGATAGAGTCCTGGCCCGTTAAGTACACAGCACAGAATTTAGAGTCTCCCATTACAGACTGTCATATTTCAAATCTCCAGTATGTGGATGTCAGACCTACGGGTCAGCTGCTAACAGTCAATATATTTCTGACCAAAGTGTAATGACACATTACAATGGAGTTTGTCATATAGTTGTGGATGGAAATATACAACTCAATAAGTAGGTAGTTAACTACTGTCAAAACTAGCCTTTCAGCTACAGATACCGATGTGTACATCAAGGAAGGCCTGGGGCAATTCATTATCCTTCTCCTTAAAAGCAATACGTTGCAATCTCGGCTCACAGACAGCACTTCAGATATTTGGCCTTTAGAAAACCTGATGCAACACTCGACTTACCTGTTCTGCGATAAAACGGAAACCTTTGTCTGGTCTGACACACTCATAGGTCTCCCCCAGGAGTGGGTTGAAGGGCTTCCAGCCAGCTCTGTAGTAGCTGGATGCATATGCAGAAACTGCAAACGTAGCGATGTACACCTAGAGATGATCGACAGCTCTGGGTTATTATCATAACCCTTTTAACCAGACAATGCAAAGTAGGGTTTCCCACCCTTTGTATTTCTACTGACTGGTTTGTGTCAGACAAGGTGCCGGCGCCTCGCTTAGTGATTTCATTAGTTTGACAGGAAACACGTTCATGAGGGGTCATAAATTGAAAATATATAGTTTATTTTTGGAAATTTACCAACCCCTCAGCAAAACCCCCAGCATTACATTCCACAGCCACGGTCAGATTGGGAACCCTTAGTCTTAATAACAAATTTTTATGCTTAGAAATTTGTAATACTGCTAGGACTGCATATTAAAAAGGACATGTTAAAACTCATAGGAACAGAATCCTAGGGGGGAGGTGTGGCTGTGTATTTCATCTTTATTTTATCTGGGAGTAACCACTTGTTACCCTCGAGGAATGTGCGTTCATGTACTCTGAGCTCATATTCTGTTACCTGTGACAGTGGCCTTGTTTTGTGAATTTTTGACATACACCCTTTCCATACTAAACGTGCACTGAACCGAACCTGAACTGCATATTTTAAGATCTCACTTATCAAACGAGTCCCACAATGGAAGGAAAAATGAGTTGAAACTAACCCTGACATCCTCCATTGTAATATAGATATTTAATGGTAATATACTACGACCAATTAATGAAAGGACATAGAATGACTGACTGCACATTGAGTACCTGGTTTACCCAACATGTAACCCCTCTATTACGGTAAATATAACCAGGCCTGAGACAGTGCAGATTGATGGATGTTGAAGCACATGAGTCTCACTATGCCCTAAACAGCCTGAAAGCACTTTGTATGATTAGAATGTTAATTTATAGCCCGAGTCCTTTCGAGCGCCCTTCATCATAGGCGAGTTTAACGTCATGTGATCCATCTTTGAGTAAGCTGGCTGTAAATTTCCATCCAGTCTTTTCTTAAAATGCAGTATCCTTGGGTCCAACCTGAACCCCAGTACCAATGCTCCTTGTTTGCACTTGTGTTTAAAGTAAATAAGCACCAATAATACAGTACTGAACCAAGCGTCTATCTGGGCCTAGTGTATATTTGCAAGTGTTTGTTTAAGACATACATGAGACCATGGACTCTGTGTGTAGAGCAGGAGTGTCAGACTCCAGTCCTGGAGGCCGCTGCCCTGTGTAGTTTAGTTCTTTCCCTGATCCACCACAAACTTTTGAGCTGAAGAGCTGTGTGATAATTAGCACAAGGAGCTGTGAGTTGCAATCAGGTGTGTTAAATTAGGGTAAACCCAAAAATGTGCAGGGCTCCGGCCCTCCAGGACTGGAGTTTGTCACCCCTGGTGTAGAAGTTCAGGGTGCCTTAGGGAATCTGTGTTTTTGCAGCCCCATTCAAAAATTCACTTTGGGACCCCGCCGGACCCCAATACATGATAGTGAGGAGAGTCAGATGATAGTAGCTAGCTAGCTGGCTAGCAGAACATATCCTAAATAAGGACGGGTTTATGTAATATTTAGCGCAGTGATTGTTTGTAGCCTAAAGAAGGCCCCCTGATTTGCGTGGGGCTCCATACAAATAAGTTTTTGATAGGAAATGCTGCAGCTGCGTGTGCAGGATCCCTCTTTGAAGCTGAAGGTTAGGGACTGTGTAATTCAGGGGCGCGGTCGGGATGACTTGCCATGCGCTCGATGGGGTCCTCGGTGGCTGCGGCGCGGTCCAGAAGCTCACTGTACTCGAGCTCCTCGGCCAGCCGCTGCAGGGTGTTCAGCGGCTCATTGAGCGCCACCGGCATGGCTACTTTGGACAGGTCCTTGCCGATGTTGTTCTTCAGGATATTCCACAAGCTGATGGGACTAGAGGAACTTGGGGAGGGAAGGTTTGACCTGCGCCGCATGTCACCTGCACCGTTCTGCACACATTCTGGGGGCAGGATCAGAGCATTACACACCTCCCTCCAGATTACAGGCCACGAGGTTACAGGCCTCCCAGATTACAACCACAAATTTACAGGCCACCCATATTACACACCACGAGGTTACAGGCCTCCCAGATTACAACCACAAAGTTACAGGCCACCCATATTACACACCACGAGGTTACAGGCCACCCATATTACATACCATGAGGTTACAGGCCACCCATACTACACACTACGAGGTTACAGGCCACCCAGATTACACACCACGAGGTTACAGGCCACCCATATTACACACCACAAAGTTACAGGCCACCCAGATTACACACCACCAGGTTACAGGCCACCCAAGAGTTTGCATACAAACTCTCATCATCTGGCCCAGATTAACCGTATGGTCCATTGGGCATGTGCCCACAGGCAGCACATCCTCAAAGAGCATCAGGCAGAGCATCACCCCCATCTGGTACATTTAATATGATTGTATATTGTTTTTTTTTTTAATATGGCACTCACTGAAAAGCCAGTGTAACACTTTCTAACAATCAGCCAAGTTTTTTTCTGACATGACGTCACGTGTGCTGTTGCCCAGGGGCACTTATTAAGCTTAATCTGGCCCTGTTCGTCATGGAAACACTCCATATTGTAACTTTGCCTCAAACACCAAAATACAGCACATATATATACATATAATAAATCCAGCGGGCTGCAATATTTGAATGTTCGAATGAAAGGAATTGAAGGTGCATCAGGATACCTAAAGGGGGCTTCTCGGGTTCCACCTCGTCAAGATGCTCCATGGACGTGCTGTCACTGACGTCACTGAGGTACGACCCATCATCTGAGGCCTGGAACAACACCAGACACATAATGCAGGCTCTATATCGTCATGATGCCAGTGCTGCGCAGGCGGGGGGGGGCGTATACTCCCCTCCGCCCCTCAGTTCAGCTTATGCGGGTTTCTCACAGTGAGCTTATTTGTCATATCTGGAATCGCCTTATTAGATTGGCAAACGGCTGGGGAAGTGGCAAGTTAATCAAAAGGAGATTATTCTGCAGTGAAGCTCCGAGGAGGAACACTGACCCCGCAACAGGAAATTACTGTACATGTCACATTTATATAGCGGACGCTTTTTCCAAGGCGAGGTACAAATGAGGATGAGAGAACAGGGACAGGTGGTGTCCCTGGAACACCCAGCACTAGGGGCCTTCGACAAGGACCCGATGGTGACATCACCCTGCCCAGAGATGGGCAAGAATACATAAAATGTATTTTGATACAAAATACCCTATTTGCAAGTGTATCAAAATAAACTACAAAATACAGACACCAAGCAAAGAAGCAAAAGGAACTACAGTATTTTATATTTTAAAAATACAAAAACACATCTTCACACTGACTCAAATGGACAAGCATATGAGCTACATCTTTCTATGCTTAATGAGACACACTATAAATCTGAAACCAAAGGAAAGATTAAATATTCTGAAGTATCTGGAATATATCCCAACTACTCACATGAACACTCAGATAACAGTAAGTCAATCGAGTGTAATCAACTGCCTACCCTTGACCCTGACAGCACTGGAATCTGAACTGGCGACCTTCCGACTGTGGACACCAAGAGGTAAACCTAAACCACAGGATAACACACTGTCACCTGAATGTGGGTGCGTCTGAAATGACGCATACACCTGCTTGTTTTTTTTAAATCAAAAGGCTACAAATGTTTATATTTATGCAATAAAGAGGCACATTACACCTTTGCTGAGCTATTCGTATTCAGTTTAAGTTATACTGGCTAAAATAAGTTAGTTGAAGTACCTGTATCTGGATATTTAGTCATATTTAAGTATATTACTGAGCTGTACTTGGCTTAAGGTAAAATATGTGACCATTTACTTTCAGGCATAATATTTTTACTGTGCCTCTGATGGTTCCAGACATGAACAGCCAGTCACCTCAATGCTGCAAACCCATCTGAAGAATAGATACCGCTGTAGGCTGTCTTACCTCATTCTCAGAGGAGCTGACAGATAGCAGGACCTCTTGTGCATCAAAGAACTCAGAGAGGGACTCGGGAATAGATGTTCTGCTCTCATTGGATGCCTGATGGACCAGGGGGTGGTGCCCATCAACGGAGTCCTGTTTGGGGGGGTGGAGAAACTGTGTAAGATGACACTGACAATACTGCATTACTCAAATGGGCCCAGATTTGTGCATAAGCCGATTAAAAGTCAGGAGGAAAAGCACTTTCTGCTTTCAGAAATCAAACAAGGCTGATGATCCAACCAGCATGGGGGCGATTTGATAGAACTGCCTAATTGTGTCTATTTAGGTACACAAACAAACTTGTCCCTGCAGACTTCAAGGCACAAAATCACTTGTCATCCTGGTTTATTTATGTTTCTGTCATTTTGTTCCCAATCTTTCTCAGCTAGTCACTGCAACCAGCTCCGCATTACATCTTAACATTTACATTTAATTGCCACCGTGACAAACGCAACCCAAAGTGGGTCTGGTTGAGCAAGGAGCTGGGCGTGGAACATGTTCCTGCACTGGGCCTTTTACACACCACCGCCTCTTAGTTAACAGCATTTTCCCTTTCCCAAACCTCCTAAAAACAGACAAGCAGGCATATATTTATCCTATACAACCCAGTCAATTCCATTTGAACTAATAATAAAACAATAAATAAATGGCAAATATTGCAATGAAAGAAAAACCCCATTTCATTTTAATGTGCCTAATGATTTACTCTACCGTTTGCTGCGGTTGTTAAAAGGCACACATACACAACCAGGCTGCAAATAGCTTTTATGTAGCTCCCATTTCTCGCTAGTGCTGGCAAAAAGATTATGACAGAAAGCGGATGATCGTCAGCCCATGGGACGCACATCCTGACAATCGACTGGACGCTTTAATTAAAAATGACTTACACTGAATTACACGTCAAACAGCTGGATATTTTGCTTAAGCAAATATGGATGAGCACCTTGCTTAGTGACAGGGACCCCTACAGCAATTCATTCTAGCAACCTCCAGATCACATTCACAGTTAGGGACACATGGCGATGATTGGTGGAGAACTCAGCAAAGGCAGGATGTGCTTCCCTTAGTCAAATATTAGCTGATGAGGGAACAAGCATCCATGAGCACCAGTGCAAAGACTCCCCGTAAATGCCTTTGTTGGGTTTGCTTTGTTTGGGATGGAGAGCAGAACCACATGACACTGAGATGAGAGCAGGGAAAGGAGCCCTGGAGGGCGGGAATAATCACAAAAGGATGGCTCTTTTCGGATTTAGGAAAGGATGGGACAACAGGCAGGGAAAATGAGAGAGTACAAATTAAGACACAAGGGCAGTGAGTGCAGTGTAGCCTATCTGCACGGGA
>JAODKN010000046.1:2085702-2099367 GCA_026774425.1 Petrocephalus zakoni
GGTGGGGCCCTTCAGGTTACTAATGTGTGGGGGGGGTTGTGTGATTGAAGAGCTGCCAGTGGCTGTGATTGAAGGTGTTTGATGTTAGCGTCCATTGATTCCATTGAGATGTGCCGGAAAACATGCCGTATTCACACAGGAAAAAAATTACGCGATTTTGAAAGGAGATAAATGCTGCTCGCTGATCAGCACGCACAACATGAATATAGATACTGCACAATTACCATGGCTATATGCACAAAAAACAACTGAACATTCTAGAAAAACAAGAAACCTAGAAAAACAAGGAGCTTCACTGCTAGTACTTACACACTACCAAATCTCGACAGGGCTACCAGCCCGAAAAAAATACATGAAATGCATAAAATGATCATTAAGAGCAAATAGGGAAGATATGTGGCCCAGCAGGTTAGGGACGCTGTGCCAGTGATCAGAAGGTTGCCAGTTTAAAGCCTCTAATCATCAGTGTGATTTCAGTGTTGGGCCCTTGAGCAAGTTCCTTAAGCCTCAATTGCTCCATGGACTGTCTGACCCTGTTTCCCAAGATGTACATCACTTTGGATAAAAGCATCTCCTAAATAAGCACACTAAATGTAATAATTACATCAAAAGCAGAGTTATCCATATACAGTTCAACATGCAAGGTTGGGTAAAGTTTCCATTTTGATAAAGAAAGGCATTCGTACAACTTGTGCTAGAAATACCATCCAGCCAGGCTATACTAAGAGAGGCATATAATTTAATGTTGTGTGTTTACAGTGAGTTTCAGGCCCATGCTTAAATTAACTATTAACCGAGATAAATGTGGCAAGTTTTCAAAAGAAGAGAAAGAAAGGTATAAGTCGTATGGCTAAAAACAACACCTAAGACAGGTGATTATTAGTTACTGGGTTACACTTGTAAAAGAAAACTGAAGGTCAGCCTCTTCCATACAGGTTCTAAATTTAATTCCACATCAGCCTGGATTATTATATGATTCCTGTACTGCAACTGTTCCTGCCTTCCAGTGTCTGTCACTGCAAGAATTAAGAGATATTGTTCTATTCCCCAACTTCTGCATCCATTAGTCCTTGTCTGGAAGAGATCTTTGTAACTAACGGCACAGTGCAATCAAAGCAATTTATTTTGATTTCTGTTTTCCAATATAACTAACGTGCATGACTCAGCAGCCAAAGCAACTTGGCCTTGTGCAACGCCCAGAGTTCACAATGCAATCTGCCATATCAAAAGATTACTGCGTGAAATTAAAGTGACTCAACACAAAGTGTTAGGAATCTCACTCCTATTCATTATGGACTGTTCTGGCAACAGTCCTGCCTGCAGTCTGGATTCTATTTAAATTCATAGAAATCAACTGACTCTTCCTGGTCTCACAAACACTTGCTAATTGTATTCTTAGAATCCCAGAAAAATAATAAATAGCTAGTAGACTACAGGCACTCCTAGACTTACGATGGGGTTACAATCCGACAAACCCATCACTGAGTAAGTAAATAAATAATTTTTGTAACTAATTAAATGCCAGTAACTGAAAAGTAAATAAAGGAATACAGTTCATTTGGTTAAACACATAAAAAAATACCACAGGATACATTGGTAAACATTGTACGAGATGTTTATGAGTGTGATCGCTATAGACACTGCATGCGTGACTATGTAAATGCTGCTATCACCCGGCGTCAGTAGAAATTACTGTATGGCATATCGCTAGCCCGCAAACAGATCACAATTTAAAGTTCACTACTGAAAGTGCATCGCTATCGCACAATAGTGAAGATGAAATTTTGTAAATCAAACTACCATAAAGTGAGGAGCATCTGTATTAGGAAAGAATGAAGACATTGAACATTTTGCAGAAAAAGCCCTTTGTATACTGCAACAAATATAACTGCAAACCAAAGAAAGACAAACATCTGTCACCGCATTATGTAACCAACACAGCATCCCCATGCTCAAAGTCTCTTCCTATATATTAAGATAATGTGGCAAACACTTCGCATTTGCATGGTTATTCCAGTTTTAGGCGACATTTCCATAACCTAATGTCAAGCTTCTGACCTCTCACGTTGCACCAATGAATCCTACTTCCGTCAGCTACAAGTCAAGTTGATGTATCTTAGGAAAGGTTACTTACTTTATTTATAATTAGATTCATGAAGGAGCCACAATGGTTACTATGTTTCCTAGTTCTTTTCAGTGGTGGAGTTTTTAGTTTATTTTGGTTTATGGCAGTGAGGAGACTGAGAAAGCTGTCTGACTGTATCCTGGCTCTGGATGGGTACAGATATGTTCTGTCCACTTACTCTTGAGAGAGACATTGTGGTCGGGTGGAGCCTATTCCAGCCTATCACAGATCACGAGGTAGGGGTACACCCTGGGTGAGACGCCTACCTACCACAGAGCACATGCACACAGACATACATAACAGGAAATCAAGAGATGCCAATTAGCCTAACAGCATGTGTTTGGACTGCTGGGGGAAACCCGCACGCCAGGGGCACCCAGAGCCGATTTAAACCTCCAGGCCCGGAGGTGTGACTCAGCAGGGCTGCCCAGTGAGCCTCCATGGCACCACTTCCTGTTCAGAAATAATTTTTAAAAAACCATGTGTTGCGCTTTGGTTGAATAGTGGGAAGTCGTCGAGCTGTGGAGGGCATCCTGTTTGTGTAGGGTGCAATAAATCCAGCTGAAATGCATGTGGGCAAGAGGCGGGGGCGAGAATCGAGAAACAACAGTCTTTTTATAGTGTGTCGATGGATTAATAAAGCTGCTTTTGTGCCTTTTTGTCTGCACCTTCTCCCACTTAGAGGAACAAACATAGGATGCTAACTGCAACATCACAAATCAGGCGGCTGGTACTGATATTTTTCTCAGGTTAAAAAAAAGAACATGGTTTACACATCCTTCAAACATGCAATTCAGTCCAACAGGATATGGTTAAGCAAATCACGCTCCACTTCCTGTCAAGGCTGACAGTAACTGGTTTTCCCAGCATGAAGGTAAAAAAACATGGGGTGGTGATGGGCTGGACTGGACCTGAAGTCATTACTGCATGCTTGAGGTGTGTATAGCTAGCAATGAAAGTATCACCCTTTTCCATTCATCCTTCCCTCCCTATGGAATCCCAGTCAAAGGTGCAAGACCAGTTTATACCCGTTTAGTCTTGAAAGTGTTATTTTCTGTCATGACTTAATTTTACTCAGTACTCAGGACCATCATTTGTAATATATAATATCTAATATTATAATATTATTATAATATATAACATAACCAAAGTAATAGGCCCCAATGACAGGAATGCCGAGACACCCTGTGTGTGTCTTAAGATCCTCCAGCAGCAATGCATGGCATCTGGGGTAAAATCAAGGCCACTCCCAGGATGTGACTAAACGACGGGTTGAATTGTGGTCAGCTGCAAGCTTTGCTAACTGTCTTGCAATGAGATACTGACTCAACATCAGGAGTGCAGAATTGAGAAGAGCAGATCAGGTGCCGAACAACCTCGATTAAGCAACAAAATGCTACAATTACATTAATCACAATTCATGACTGTTACTGTGTTCCCGTGATCCATCCAGTCATCTAAATTTCAAGATTCCAGGGTTGTAGATTATACTGTTATACCAAATTTATTTGAGGAGGAATCGGCATAGTTATTTTGAGCTGAAAAGGAGTCAGCAAGGATCTTCTTCAGTTTAAGATGAAGACAACTTTCTAAGACATTAATCAGACAACCTATACCCCAGAGTGTGTGGGGTCTTTGTTAGACTGCTAGACTATCCATAGTTTTTTTTCCCCACTGTCTCTGTGCCTTTGCCTAGTGGCTTAAGCACTGATATTAAGCACATCCTTGCCTTCTTCTAAATCAGTCCTCACTCCACCTGCAACTGTGCCTCACAAGATTTGGGGTTACGAACTTAACATATGCCAATACAGTTCGCCCGCTTGGAGTTTCATATATAACGTTTCATGCAGCACAGGCAAAATTACAGAGCCTGACAAATATCGCATGACAAAACAGATCCACCATTAACAGACAATACGACCTTTAATAGAAACACACAGAAACCAACAGCTCATCGTAACCCCACCCAACCCACAAACCACAACCCAGGGAATTATTAACTGCTGGCTAAAGGACAATCCCCTGCCAGTGGCCTCCAGGACAGGGAGCTCCAGATTGTCCCAGGCTGGTGTGGCAGCATCCTCTTTCTGAAAATACTCAAAATAAAGCAGAGAGTTTAAATGAAAAAATCTATTATAAGCAGTTAGCGTTACCATTACTCCTGAGAAGCCCCGGCAATCTCTCACGGCAGAACGAGACACTCCAGGGTGATGTCGCTCTAGTGCGACAAGGATCACTGCTGTCTCTTGAGAGCATGTTGCACGCTCCAATGTTTATGCGTGGCATGCAGCAATGCAATCGACCAGTGCATAACAACAACAGAAGCAGAATTGCCCTAGAGCAGGGGTAGGGAACTTGATCCATAGAGAGCCGGTGTGGGAGCGGGTTTTTGGGATGACCTCTCAATCAGCCAATAATGAAGCATTAGTTTTCAGCTCCTGTCCTGGGGACCCAGTCTTATTGGCTGATTCAAAAGTCATCCCAAAAGCCTGCACCCACACCGGCTCTCCATGGATCAGGTTCCCTACCCCTGCCCTAAAGCGTGCACAAAGGTTCAGCCTGCACGACAGGGCACATTCAAAATCAGCCAAACTAGCACTTTACAAATCTCCAGATTTCAGAAATAAAAAGTGAAATATTTGTACTGATTTATCCATTTACACAATTCCTGCAACCGCTTGGAGGATTCTACCCACCTAGCTTTAACACTTGAACAAAATAGCTTCCTAAATTACCATAAGATGGAAGGAAGGATGGTCTTATGGAACTATTTCAACAACACTTCCTAAAAGAATTGTTTAATTCTAGTCTGGTGTTGAATGAAGAGTTGCTGGAATATTCAGTGTATAGGGAAATCCCAAAGTGAGTATTGTTTATGCTACCTGGTTATTTGGCTTTCATTTCAAATGCAACCAATAGCAGCAACCCTTCAGACTGTGAGAATCACTGCGGATGTGGATATGAAAGCAGGCACAGACTGCTTGACGGGGAAGGTGTGTAAATATGGAATTCTAATCCTAACTTTAACCCTGACCACAGCTGGTGTTCAGGGTTTGATTATAGGACAAAATCCCTCTCCAGAGCCGACTGACTGGCACTAGAGCATTTCAAAGTGATTCGCAAAAAACACAGAACAGTGTAATGGCAGCTAGGTGGAGACTTGAGGGTTCGTACAGACAGCAGAATAGGTCTGTTACTGGCGTTTGCCTTCACAGAATGGAAATGCTTTTCTGTATAAACCATGACCCCAGTGGAAAAATGAGTCACTGAAACCTAATTCTGAATCCTCTCTCTCTCTCTCTCGCTATCTCACTCTCTCTCTTATTCGCACGCACAGAAACACCGCTGGCACAGGAAATCACCACTTCTAACGAGAACCATTGGGTAGTACCGCGTTGTGCTGCAGCCAATTCAGTGCCCCTGACTACCATGTGTTTGGGTGACTTAATCTGATAAATTTTTGTTTTGAAAGCACAAGCATATCGTCTTTCTGCTTGCTAGAAAGAGGGGTACAGTACTAGTCAAAAGTCTGGGCACACATACTGATCATTTCTTTTTCAACAAGATAATGACCCTCAGCACACCTTAGAATTACGTAGCAAATATTATTTTGTGAACAGGGAAATAGATGGAGTGCAGTGACAGATTGAATCGAAGCGTAAGAGCACGGTGGCCAACTTGTGTCGAGATCTTGTGGAAGCTCCTTCAGGAATGTTGGAGCAGCATCCCAGGTGGCTACATCTGGAAACTGGTTGAAAGAATGCCAAGAGTCTGCAACGCTAACATCTAAGCCAAAGGGGGCTATTTTAAAGAGTCTGAAATTTGAGAACATTTTGTGATGTTTAACACTTTGCTTGGTTGTTGCAATATTTGATATGCATTACTTCATTGCCTCAAGATCTTTTACTATGAGGTGAATAATATAGCTAAAACAGGGACAAATGCATTAAAAGCAGCTTCGTCCAGACTTTTGACTAATACTGTATGTGTTGAAAGCTCATGAATGTCTAACGTTAGAATGTTTTAAATCCACCCAGTCAGAGTGCAAGGTTATGACCACAGTTGGACTTTTTGCTTGTCTTGGGACCACGGGAGGAACCCAAAGTAGCCAAAGAAAACCCATGTATCGATATATATATATATATATAAATTATAACTAAAGCTTCAACTGAGCAGCAAGACACAGAATATCTTTCCTCCAGCCCTCAGACAGGGCATGAATTGCCAGTAATTTTATATGGGCAAGTACATGATACAGCTCAGCACTGTACCAAACTAGGACAGCTTGAAGAGGGACTACGCTGGCAGGACAAGGAACAAGCATTAAAAATTAACATGACACCATGAGGAAAGGAAATGGTTTGTCTTACAGATGCCATCCCTCCTTCTTGTCAGGCAGATCAGCACAAACACGTCGAGAACAGAGAGCAGCAGGGCCACGTCTCCCGGTGAATCCTGCCCCCATCTCATGTTTCTTGAACCACCCCCCACCTCCAACTGCTCACTGCTAAGCAACCCTGCTTGGGAAGATCCCTTTCTCCATGCTGTATGCACCAAACACGGACAGGGTGACAGAAGGTGGTCCACATGGGACAATGGGACTCACGACTAAAATAACAGAAGAAAATGGCAGTGAAAAGACACATTCGCAAGCTATTCAGGTTAAGGACCTTGCTCAAGAAAGCAAAGGATGCTCTTGTTGGGGTTTCAACACAGTCCTTGGTGCTGGCTGGTGTGTGGCGTCGTGAACTGACACATAGTAAACTGACAACAGCCACAAGGCTATATTACAGTCACTCGCAGAGCGCATAAGATCAGTTTCAGGGGGTTACCCTGAAAAAGGCCCCATTATACGTCACGAATGAGGGCTGACCCACAAAAGCCGCAGAAAGCTCTGACCTGTGACATTAAGAATAGAGCCCCGACGTGACTTTTTCCTCATCACTGTCGCTGCAGTGGCAAGTCATAAACAAAGCACATGCTTTTTTATCAAGAGTTGATGGAAATATGGACAGGCGGCGAGAGAATGCCGTTGAGGGGGAGGGCCGCCATCAAACAGGCGGGTTTGACTGTGAGTCAGCTAGCAGGAGCAGCGGTGAGAGCCAAGAGCCGGCATGTGTGAAGAAGCCGACCATCGTGGTGTATCCTGCCACGGACACCCAGGGAGAGCCAGGTTTGGCAGGGCCAAAAAATAAAATGCAGGGTGACTGTCCAAGGAGACTTTTTCATAACCACTGTTTTTGTGTTCTTTTACAAAAGCAGCTATCCAGGGAGATTGCAATTTGACTTGAACATCCTGGTTTCAGGGAAATTACCCTTTTCGTGCCAACTGACTAGGTAAACCATTTGCCATTCATATGCGGAAGTCTCTACCTTAGGTATTATTCTGAATACTATAACGCTTTCCCTAATTGCCTTAGGTCTTTTTACATTAGTTTGTATTACAAGGTCCTTTATGACCCTGACCTGGATTAACAGTTAGAATCTGTGAACGGCAGCCATAATTACACTACAGTTACCTGCTTAGCTGACTCACCCATTAAAAAAAAACAATTATGCAGTTTGACCAATTCCCACATTAAAGCAACTATGGTGCCGCATGAGGGGGCAGGGAAGTGCTCTGGGGCTCTGTGAGGGTATTCATCCCATACTTACCCCAGGTGATATGTTGGAATCAGTGAAGGTAATGGACAGTAAAGTCATTAAGAGTGGTTTGGCTTTAAGACCCAGTACATCAGCGGTATCCGGTCATTGCCATGGAGACAGAACTGGCCGAGATGCCCCAGCATCGGATCTACAAAATCATGGGTGTAGATTTACGGAGGTTTAGCTTCTCGCCAAAACGTACTGCATGTGGGGAGTAGCAGCCCCGCCATCCCCTGAATCATGGCTTCCCACATACGGTCACTACCCTTATGCAACTTGAAAGGGGTCACAGACCAGCCGTGCAAAGCGTGTAGCATAGAACACCTACACACCGACTGCAGTGCTGGCCAAAGCCACAGGATTTTTACACTGCACATCTCAGCAGCTGATGCTTTGCCCATATTACAAATAAACCGAAACAAATCAGTTCCCACAGAGACTATTTTCCATACAAATCAAGCCTGAAATCACAAATCAAATATACGCCTGTACACAGAATAGCAGGATAATACCCAGAGGCAGGGCTATACTAACAGTGCTTAATGAAAAAGGTATTAGTAATGAATGATAAGCAGTAACCTGTGATCAACAGGGTAACAGTGAGTTCATCCCCCCGGGTCCCTATCTAATCTAATCTATCTATCTATCTATCTATCTAATCTATAAATCTATCTAATTTATCTATCTATCTAATCTATCATTCTTGACCGCAATAAAAACCTGTGGCATATCGCGATATTATCCGATATTTAATCCATGACTTAACGGCGGTGCCCAAATGAGCCACAGGTACCAGACGCACCGGCGAGGTGGGACCCCGCTCGAATCCCCCCCGACTTTTCCCCGGGACTCCTGCCCATTACTGGTCAGTCCCGGCGAGTACCGTGCGCCGTGCGGAGCGGGCGGGAAAGTCCCGGCGGTCGGTACCCGTGACTGACAGCCGGCGTCCGCGGGAGCGACCGTTACAGTTCCGCCGAAGAAAGTCCGCCAAGTAGTTAGAGCACGGCGATCCCGGCGCCCGGAGGCGTTACCTACCCGCGGGTCTCCGCCGAACCGCCCGGGACCGGAGCCCCTGCGCTCGCGCCCTTTCTCGCGCGCCGCTACCGCGAGGCGCGGGCGGCGGAGGCGCAGCCGCACATTTCCCTCACGGCGCCGCGAAGACGCGCTCCGGCCGCATCCCCGCCGCCGCTCCGGGTGTAGCAGTAGGAGGAAGGTGGTATACGAGCCGCTCGCCGGTCCCGGAAACTCCGCGCCAGGTGTCTCCCCGCCGCCTTGCCACCGTGACAGCCGCTTTCGTGCCAACCTGACCGGAGCGAGCCACACGGGATGGGCGGGGAAGGCGCCTGAGTGACACTCCCGTCGCCCAATAAACGCGGAATACCACTGCGCACGTCATGAGCTGGGGGGCGGGGCTCGGACTTCTCAGTGACGCGCGTCAGAGTTTGCGGAACACGGGGCAGGTAAGCGCAGGTAAGGGTGGTGGCACCCTGTTCGCTTCGAGGAGAACATTTTCCACAGAGCGAAGCCATATGAGAATATTATCATTCCGTGTATTTATAACCTGTAAGATATATATGCGCCTTTTATATTGTGGCGTGGCTGCATTTTTTTGCTCAATATGGAAATATTGAAATTTCACTGCCATCCTTGAAAAATAATCTGAGGTGATTTGCAATAAATCAAAGTTACGAACACAAAATCCTCTGACAGCAATCTGTCAGACACAGACAAAACGCCCAGCTGTATAAATACAGATAGAAATGAGAGCCACTTTTATCTGAAGCATCAGTTAAATTTAAAGTAAATAAAAGTGATGCCAGCTGCTGATGCTTAAGTCGACTGATAAGCATCCAGCCCCTAAGCCCTGTAGTGTAATTATGTCGACTATGTAGAGGCAACCAAATGATCAGCTGAGGGAGACTGTAAGTTGAACTGAGTGAGCTTAAACATTTGCTGTTTCTGGGGCCCTGCTAAAATTTTGCGACTATTTGTTTTCAACAGACGGGGGGTGGGTGGCTGGGTGGGACAGGGGGGTTGTGTTCGGTGGCGGTAGATTGATCAGTCAGATTTATTAAGTTCATCCCAAGGTGGGGCATGGCTCCCAAAGCTTGGGAGCCCCACAAAAAAGGTGGTGTTATACACCGTCACTGCAGATTAACAGTAGTACACAGATGCTTCTCATTGGGCCAGAGGATACACTGCTGGAGATTGCTATGTTGTTACGTTGGCAAGAGTGCTGTCTCCAAAACATTCCCATGAAAAGACACCTTGTTAAAAGTGCCAAGCCCTTCATGTAGTGAGGAATGTACGGTATGTAACTGGGACTGGCCCAGAATTCTAAGGTAGGGATGTTCCCTCCCTCCCTCTGCCTGGACTAGCTCCTTCACGCTGCAGAGCATAACAGGGGCACCATCCAGAGGGTGTGTAGGCTGTGACTTAGCCAGTGTTTTCCAACCCGGTCCTGGGGGACCCCCAGACATGTTTTTTTGCTCTCAGTAGGGCAAAAATGTGGACTTTCTGGGAGGGAGCAAAAATGTGGACTGTCTGTCTTATGTAAACACAGATTAATGTTATTATTATTATTACTATTGATATTATTGTTATTATTAATAATAATCATGATAATTTATTATTTTTCTCCTTTTTCCTGTTCTAACTAGCTTGGTTATAATTGCTCCGCTATATGAATAGTCTGAATATGAATTTCCCCTTTGGCAATTAAAACAACAGCAGAACACCAAAATAATAAGCAGGTTGTGTTGCCAGGCCAGTGCATACATGTCTGTGAGCGCCGCGGTTGCAGGTGCGGATAAAACTAAAACCATGGGATTCTGGTACTAGTGGAGGTGATATGATGGTTGATCGTCTCTGGATTTAGGCAGATTAAATGTTGCACTTTCTCCAATTCTGTGACTCACTCCAGTGGCCTGAAAACTGACACACTGCCTCACATTTTCCACCCTCAGTATAATGTGAAAGAAATGCTATATCTCACCAAAATACTGTCCTTGGAATATTTAATCAGCCATTGATCATTGCTTTAATTACCATGCATTAGCTTATGATTTTTAAACAGATTCATTGTCAAGTGAATGGTCACGCTCGTTCACTAAAAGTTAATTGACCACTAATGTAGTCATGTAGTTTTATTTTCCATTTAAATGTGCTGGGGTGGGGCTGCAGAGTGGCCCAGTGTTTGGCACTGTTGCCTCATGCCTGTAGGACCAGGGTTTGAGTATCTCCCATGGCTCCATATGTGTGGGGTTTGCATGTTCTTCCCATGTCTTCATGGGGTTTCCTCCAGGCACTCCAGTCCCCTCACCCCCCCCCCCACAGTCCAAAAGCATGCTGAGGCAATTTGGAGTGACCAAATTGCCTGTAGGTGTGTGTGAGTGTGCTCTGTGATCCTGGGTTGACCCATAGCCTCTGGGACAGGCTCTGAACCCCAGTGATCCTGAATTACATAAGCAGGCACAGAAAATTTATGGATGGGTATGCAGGGACACGATGAGCCAGGAGACTATGCCAGGAGGGCACACCCTAGACACATGTCGGCAGACATTACAGCAATTTAGAGCCACAAATCCACCTAAATCACGTGCCTTTGGTCACTGAGTAATCCCACACTAACACAGATCTCTGCATCGTTAGTGGTGTGAGGTCACAGTGCTACCTACTGAGCCTATAAACTTAACAACCTGAACAAAAACTTAATAAATTAAAAATGTAATGCAGGAACACATAGCTAAGTAGTTGTAGGAACAGTCGAAATGCAAATTAATGTTACTGCAGCACTGGGTGAATTGTGTAAACATACTACCATCTAGTGGCCAAAAAGTATTTGCTACAGAGAAAATTTGATATGGCGGGTTTTCCCCCAAACGTCACTGGCAAAACGTCAGTGTCACTTTAACACAGACCGTAAACGCTCAGCTTTCTAGAAAAATAATGCTAACCCTCTATTTACTTTCTTTGTAACACTGTTCTCGTATTTTGCTTATTTCAACGCATAGCTTACAAGTCTTAGATGTTAAAAGTCTTGTTAAGGAAATCCACCCATCCAAGAAACTGTTTACATTTTAAAGTAGTGGACGCTAAACCCATGATGTCAGAAAAAAGGGTTCAGCCCTGGTGCAGATTTGTTCCACAAGGTACAAAACAACAATATTGTACCTCCAATGGTACAAAAAATCAATTAGTTCTGTGCACTGTCAGAATAAAAGGTCTAATTTGTACCTTTGAGGGTACAATTACTTGTCACTGGGGTTGTACCCTCAAAGGTCTGCCAATTGTACCCTAGCTGTAGGTAAATGTATTTTTTAGTTTAATTTAAGGTACAGAAATTGACTCTGAGGAACATTTTTGTACCATTGATAGCACATTAATGCTGTCTGCACCTTGGAGAATAAAATAAAACTGTGCCAGTTTTTTCTGACAGCATGATGCACTAAATGCTTATTGGCTCAGGATTAAAGACGATATTCGCGGTCTCCAAGACTTCCTTACCAGACACTGTAAGTCACACTTGGGCATGCTGGTTCCCCTCGGTTTATGGTTGCTATCTCTGTGTCCCTCGTCGCACTGGAACACCTTGATGCCTTCGTTACATTGCATTGCATTTGCATTCCGAACTCCATTGCTTTGGTCTATTGCCATAATATATTCCCGCTCAGTAATGACTTGGACTGAACACAAAACGGCAGACCATTTCTGTAAGACACTGTGTAGCGCATCTGCAATGAATTCCCTACTGTCAGTATTGTTACTATGACGATGGTTACTGGACAACCAAAGACTATCTGGTGATTGATTCAAAGAGGGAAGACTGACTGGGTCTGGCCCAGAGTTCCAGCTAAACTGGAAACTTTGCACCTAAATTGCAAAATTAAACCATTCATAAACCTTAAGTGATTCTAGACCAGGGGTTTCAAACTCTAGTCCTGGAGGGCCGGAGCCCTGCACATTTTTGGGTTTACCCTCATTTAACACACCTGATTCAACTCTTTGCAACTATTATTATTTGCCAGTCTGTCTTTAGTCTCAGTCCCCTAAAGATTTAGTTTTTAAAATCCATTTTGTGATCTATCCCATATTTTTATACACACCAGAGTACTTGGAGGAAATCCCACAGAGATTTTCAGAGTTTGCCACCTGCGTGTGGAGGGAGGAGACTTGAACCCTGGTGTGAGGTGTGAGGCAGCAGTGCTAGCCAATGCACTACCGTGTCACCCTTGATGCTTTGTATTTAAACAAATGTAATATATTAATGTAGACTACTACATGGGGAAAATGCGAGTGCAGTTTACGAGTCAGATATCACTGGATACGGCGGTAAGAATGTCATTTGGAATATGTCAGTAAGGAAATTTTCCAAACACGGAACACACGACTGTTTTATTTATGCTGCCACCTATCGATAAATATCATGATTGCACCTCCTAATTCACAGCAAAAGAAGTGTTTCGTTGGCGAACGTTCCACCTATTCACAGGACCCCCAAATGTACCTGAAGCTCTCTAAGAATAGGACTGTCGATTAAGCCTAATATTCATCAATATGTATTTACTTTCATATAAGAAGTCTCGTCTGCAATGCGAAGACCGAATTTATAAAGCTCTGTAATGACTGTACCGAGAACCCAGAGCAACAGAGTATGTATTACTGTATGTTCTTACGGCAAATGGCATGAAAGGCAGCGTGGGAAAAGAGACCGTTTTGCCATTCTGGGTAGACTGCTTTTTCTACAATACATATAGTACTGTGCTGACGCACGTATAATCCAAATTACTGCGGGCACCCAGAGCACCGTACGTGTGTGGGTCAGGGTCCTGCACGCTACTCCTCAACCTGCGTGGCTCTTCGCATATTTCGAATATTTTTTAAACATTGAGCTA
>JAODKN010000046.1:2099467-2115945 GCA_026774425.1 Petrocephalus zakoni
TAGTCTTGGTCTCTGAAGGGGAAGTCGATTAATGAAGTTTACGTGATGAACAGAAGTATAAAACTGCAGCAGTGGAGCACGAGTGCTAAAGAGAGAACCCCGCCACCCGCAACCCCGGTGTTGTCTTACCTGCTATCTACGGGGGCCGAGCTGGATCCGCGTAAGAGCATCGCCATGACGTCAAGGGGCCTTCTGTTTTTGGCCGTCCGGCCGAATCTCTGGGGAAGGGTTGCAGACGGCGAGGTCAGCACTCCGGATCGGGGACACTGTTGACACGGGATGACGACGGACACGTCAGTGGCTTGAGAGCGGCTGAAGCGCTGCGGCAGGTTGAGGAAGGACTCTGGCATCCGTGCGCCCCCCAAGCTCCGGCCGAAACGCTGCGGCAGGTTGAGGAAGGACTTTGCTGTCCGCGTGGCCTCCGAGCGGCGACCAAAGCGGAGGGGCAGGTTGGCGTGGAGCGGAGTCAGCTTGGCCGCCGGGGGGTACAGCCTCAGTATGGTGGGAACGCTGGCCTTTCGGCTGCTGGGGACCATGCTGAGTATATAGTCATTCTCTTCAAGGCTTCTCAGATTTTCATTGTTGCTCTAGAAAAAATGTACAATGTACGAAAGGTTATGAAATCAACCTGCTTTTAGAAGCATTTACACAAGACCAGCATATATACTCTTCCTGAACGATATTTGTTATCAACAACCCTTCCAGTCTACCACTATACCTTTTTCAAAATCCTGCTATCCAATCAAAAAGGAGGTTTCATACACCTTCATTCCCATCCTCTTACCTCTGGAAATTGACCCTGTCGGGGATCGAGGACAGATGGTTTGTAGAATAGCTCTATGCCGGTAACACCTTGGAACGCTAGACATCCCAGAATGCCTAGCATCAGCTGCAGGTCGGCACCGTAGCGTGTCATGTCTCTCCAGAGCAATAGTTTGCATCCCACAGCGCAGTGCAGGGACCAGCCTGCCTTACTTAAAGCTTCCTCAGACAAAAAACAAAAAAAAAAACCCAAACCCTTTTCTTCGTGACCCTCATTACCTCACTAATATGACAGTTGTCTCCAGTCCATTCAACTAGGGAAAATATGCATTCAGGTGAAATTTCAAGTATGTTATGACGTGGGAGACACTCGTAGGATGTGGCATTTCTGAATTATTTACTAATTGCTGAAACTAATTACTAATAGAGAGATAATTAAAAGGTAGTAGAGGCCCTAGCAACAGGAAAACATGCAGGCCAAATGAGGGACCAAAGTAACAGCTTGTTCCAGCAGCCCTGGATGGTTCATATTCTCCAGACAAGCGCTAGAGAGGTTATCAGAGCGACAGCTACTTAAATGGCATCGGATGGCGGCCCTTGATATAATAGGGGTTGTTTGGCCACATCTGCCAAATAATTCTGGTATTGTTCCGACTTGTCGCCCCCCTTCCTGTCTCTGATACAGAACAGCTTCCCCAGTTCTGGTCGGGGGGGGGGTGGGGGTGAACCACAATGACCCCTGTGGTTTAGGAGATTCTCTCCCATCGTGCCGAGCTCCGATTTCACGTTGTTTATAATGTGGGGCTGAATCCAGGTCGTCCCGATGCAGGTTGTCCTGGGTGTCGTCTCGAATTCCCTCCTTCAGACGGTTCACCTGCGGAATACAGACATTTGCTTAATGCTGCTTACACTGCCTTGTCTGTCAGTGTACGGAAAAGGCAAATACTGTCAGACAGGCTGAAGGCCTTCCGGCCTATGTACTCCTGGTAATATTTACAGTTCCCTCCTCTTTGTGTAAGTATGTGTTAAAAGACGAATAATGTATGTATTTATATATATATATCACTAGTGTTTCTCCAACATGCTTTGCACCTCATCACATGTATCTGTAAACAGAGTACGTTTATATGTGTACTAGTGGATTTGTGTTATACAGCTGAGCCTTCCGCATCGCGATCATTCCCATCGTGGCTTCCATATATTGTGTGGTCGGCATAAGAAAATAAAGGGGAATTTCTAATGTTTATTAACTCATAAATGCTTAAAATACATGTAGAGTGCGGTGTGGAGGACACCAGGTCTGTCTGTGGCTGCTGCTCATGGTGATCTCACGGCGATCTCACGGTGATATAATGGTGATCTCACGGCGATCTCACGGCGATCTCACGGTGATATAATGGTGATGTCACGATGATCTCACGGCGATCTCACGGCGATCTCACGGTGATATAATGGTGATCTCACGATGATCTCACGGCGATCTCACGGTGATCTCTGTATATCATGTTTCTTCTATCGGGGGAACGAAAAATTGCATGTAGTTTTTCCAGGTGACGAGGGGCCTGCGTCCCTAACCTGTCCCTAACTCATCCCTAACCCATTCCTAACGGTTGACTGTAAATAGTAAATGCCGTAAGTGTGTGATGTTTGCCATGGAATACATGCATCTTCATTGGCGTGTAACCATAAACAGGATTATCGTGTAAACTGTTGGCATTCATGTTTGTGCTGCCCCTAGTTTAGGCTAATGGTGGGTACTTTTTGGAGACTGATTCTCCCTTAAAAGAGCTGGAGTCTGCTTATATTAAAATGAACCACACACTCACTATATGTTTTTCATCATAAGAAACCTGCCAATCATGTCTCAGCAGGATCTCCAATGCAAGTACCTAATAACATAGTGTACATTGTGAAATGCCTACTTCCTCACACACATAGCACAAGCAGTTGGTAGTGGTACCCAACTGTTGTCACGTTTCCCCCCCCCCCAACGTTCAGGTGCAGCCAATCAGCAGGACTCCTCAGCCCAACGAGCATGCTGGGTACTCATATGGAGTGCATCTTTGTCAATGTGCAGTAGTAGCTCTGTAATTTACAGGTAAAAGGGGTGGGGGATGTGATTAGCTTATTGCAGCACAATAAAGGGGACCTTGAAAGCCTTGCCAAACCCCCCCGCCACATCATTGTGTCCTTTATGGCACGACAGCCAGATAAAGCCCCTTCTTGAGTATCGTCTCAAGCCACCGAAGCGGCGTTCTTCATCCAAGCGAGCCTGCCTGTAACGAGGCTGTCAGAGAAAGTGTAGGCCTCATCCCTGCCGCATTCCACTCCGAGATGCCACAAACTCATTAATCACCTCAAACAAGAGCACGTCAAGAGGTTAATTCCATCCTAATGCCCATGAGGAAAAATGAGTCAGAGCTCAAAATGGCGGCCCACAGCGTGTCACAAATAAAGCCACAGATGGGGAGGGCTTTAATTTCTCCAACCAAAAGCTGAGGCTAATTGCTATGCCTGCTTTGATCCACCATAAACAAGGGATTCTGGGTAAATGTTAAATAAAGGTTTGAAACATGCAAATGATTGCTTGTTTTGTGCAGGGGTGTTATGCAAAAGCAGGTCGAAATTTGCAACTCCGATGTAAATAAGCACAAGTGAACCTGAGAACCATTTCCAAATATTGAAACAACTGGCTTTATAGCTACATTGCCTGAGGCGCAAGTCTTCTTCTGTAGACCATGAATGAAAAATTAAATGAAAAACCTGAATGAAAAATTCTGCAAGGCTTCACTTATATGGAAACAACAAGAGTTGATTATCTCATTAAGAATTACACCAGCAAAACTGGGAGCTGAACAACCTCAAGGGCCTGCAGGTAGTAGATGGTTAAAGATATGGGCACTGCGATACAAAGTTGCAGTATTATTATTGAATTATTATTTAATGAAGACCAACACAGCATTATAATAACATGTCTCCAGGGCTGTGGGTTTGATTCTGGGCTCCATGGATGTGGAGTTTGCATGTTCTCTCTCTGTCTATTTGGTTTTCTTTGGGTTCTTGACTTCCTCCTGCAGTCCCAAAATATCTGGCACACCCATAATGTCTGTGTGAGTGATTTCCCAGTTATACTCTGGCACCTAGGGGTGAATTCATTGTTGCATACAGCATAAAATTATGCTGCAACAAACAGAAACAAAATGTGACCCCCCCTCTCCCTACAATTTGGGATGCTGGGCTACTGCCCAGAGTAGTCCATGCATAAGACAGAACTTGCTGGCATCCCATCTATGATATCCTGAGCTTCACTAGTCTCCATAGTCATCGTGATCCTGAACTAACAATCGACTGGTGGTACATCCCTATTCTTTACCACCATGCTGCCCACTGTCTAACGTAATTTATGTTCCCAAAACAAACAAACGAGCTGCTGGCTTGCGCATTGAGCTATATTTTTATTCAGGATGCATCAGGAAGGTGTAATATTGATTCTGTCCACCAGGTGGCAGAGTGACACCTCACTTGGGGGTGCATGCACATGGCGCAGTGTTACTGCTTTCTTTATGCTCCTCGTTAGGCCGTGGCAGACGGAGCTCACTGTTCAGCACTTTCTAAAAGGGGTGACAGGTGGGAGCCATTGGAACTGACATGCTGCTGTCGAGTTAGCCGACGTGTTCTGTATGTGCGGTGGATTAAGTGAGGACTAATGACATTAATCTGTTCAGTAGGGTGCTGAGTAGCTACATAGCTTACTGAAAGCATGCCTTAGGTTACCCCGAGGAAGCTCGCCTTATATAGGCTGGCTCGCCGCACCATTAACGAGATATTTCAGGCAGCACGTCACGTATCAAGCGCAAGTTGTTTTTTTTTCTCAGAAGGCACCAGGATCCGACAAAAGGTGTCAAACGACTTGCAGCTGAAAGCGACTCGATGTCAGGGAAATGCGAAGCACGTGTGGAGTGCGTCTCTCGCCCGCGTGCTCTCCGTCATGCACACACATACGCACAAATGTACATGAGGCTGCTGTGGACAGTTTTGATGGGCTCTGAGAGCACAATGAAATGCAGGAGCATGCATGACCCATTGGCCAGTTCTTCCTGGTCAGAATTCCAAGCATTCTACTTCCATAGAGCCCCCTTGTGGCCAGACTTAAAATGGCACTTAATTAATTAACTAAGTGCAGTCTACTTTTTAAGTGGGCCAACTGATTTCTTATTAACCAAGGAATTATTTGGATCGTGTATAGTAGCCAGCTGTGATATGTGCTCTGAGTAAAACATCAGGGAGGGTTACTGAAGTTGCAAATTCCCATAGGAAGAAAAACAGCCACGAATGAGTCAATTTCCTGTAAATTATACAATAGAATCACCGGTGTTCAGTCCTGGAAGACTTTAAACGTGTGTTTTGTCACCTTCTTAGTTCACACCGACCTTCGTATGGGATTTGTGTGTGTAGCATTCTCATAATGCTGGATCACACGTGAAAAACATTACTCCTAAACAGATGGACCTGGACCTAAGACTGTGGTCAGCATGCTGTTTTGGCAGAAAACACTAGGAAATATATCCTCCCGTATTTTGGGAAATATGTTCTGCGTTCACAGGAATCAACAAATTGAACTGAAATCAGTATAGAAGCAGGCCCCACAGGACTGTGCTTGGCACCAGTGAGCCTCAGGCAGTATAACTCAGTGAGATCTAGTAATGGTGCACATTCACATTGCCTCCTGGTCCTGAGTTGCTTTAAGGTCAAAGTTCAGCCTTGCCTATTTTCAGATCATGCCTTGCTCTGCTGTCAATAATTACAATTAGCATTCGGCTTACTCAGCTGAAGGCTCCAATGAGTTCAAAGGTCTCTGGAGAAAGAATAAACAAGTAAATGGGCAGAAAATGTGGGGGGAAGCGTCTGGCCGGAGTGCAAAAGTAAACAGGACTGACACGGTTGATATATGAATGCTTCATATGTCCAGCAGACAGTAAAAACGGCTACTTTTCCATGTGATGACCGTGGATGACCTATAAGAATGAAGGGAGAATGGTGATTAAATGGTGAACATGCGGCCAAACACAACAGCGTCTGAAAGTGCCCTCCTCTCGCAGACGCTATTTATTCGTTATTTATGCTCAGAATAATTAATGACGTGCTTGTTGCCATTTCTCCGACATGCCGCGTGTATGTTTTCCATATAATTTCAGTTACGCCGATGTTATTTTCGTTGCGCGAATGACGCTCTTGGAACGCCAAAAGTGAGATAGTCGTTGACCAGCTAACAGGGTTAGCGCAATACTAGTGGAATGCGTACTGCGACTGTGTTACACAACACCACGTGCCTTAGTGACCAACCTCAGCACAACCTAAATGAGAGTTTAGCACACAGGGTTTGCATTTCATTGATTGCATAAGGAATGCACTCGTGCATGTATCTAGTTTTGTATCTAGTAATTGTCCCCGATGCTGGTTTGTGTGCTGTGGAAAATTACTTGGGCAGCTATGAGTGGCTCTCCATGACGAGTGAGTCACTGCCATTATAGTGCATGTTTTTGCCCATATGTCACAAGGCAGGAATTTAGCTGTAATTCATTACCCATGAAATCTGTGTCCACACTGGATGTCAGCAGTTTCTGTAGACCGACTGCCCAACATCTGGCTGTAAACAAGCTTGTTAGTCTCGTTATAGACAGGAAATCTCGCCGCTGTCCTCGTATGGCCTGTAAACATCTTCTGTCTAGATCTGGTTCATATCTTTCTGTTGCAGAAATACAATGTACATCAAACATTAAACATTAACATTAAGATAATACCTCCAGGAACATATAATGCAAAAATACATTGTTAAACCAAAGCCTCCCCGATTGTCCTGAAAAGTACATAAACTCATGGGCATCAGCCTGCCGAAATGTCCTGGAAGGTACATAAACTCATGGGCAGCAGCCTGCCGAAATGTCCTGCAAGGTACATAAATGAATGGGCATCAGCCTGCCTAAATGTCCTGGAAGGTACATAAACTCACAAGCATCATTTACTGTAGATTGTAGCTATACACCTTCGCCTCCCAAGACCACCCCCAACCACTGGGGGAGCCTTCACTGGTTTTCGGTCTTATGCATCCTGGCAGGACAGACAACATGCACCATTAAGTTAGATATGCCTCCAGCACTACATGCGAGACTTAGCTGCATTTGCTTTAGCAAATATGCTAATACCGCTAGCATAAATGCTAATACCTCGTAACCCGAGGAACGTTCCGCTGAATCTCACGTGAACAAAGGCCCTGTTCCTATTCACTCATGTAAAATATCCCCTTACATTACTGAGTAAAGCCTCTTTGGGTAAAAACATCAGTCAAGCACTTCCAATGTCATGCTAGTGAGATCAAATACGAGGGAGCTCCTGGTGGGCCCTGCACTCTCTCCCCGTGGTCTAACCAGGTCTTCCGCTCGCCCAGTGAGCGCAGTGCTGGCCTACCTCAGGGCTAGGTTCCTCACATTGTGACATGGTTCTCAGAGGGCCACATTCTAGATTTACATCCCCCCGGTCGGTGTGGGGTGTCTCTTGCCTCCGTCTGACCGATGGTCTTGATAAGCTCGGCGCCAGGAGTCTTCACACTGATCCTGACTGACCCACTGAGCTAAATCACAATGTCAGCCCCCCCCCTCCCCCCCAACTCTGTGAGCCTTCCTCAGTTTCTTGGGAGTCAGGCTAGTCCTTCCCAAAAGAGGAGGCTAGACCGGCCAAGTGGCCGTGCACCCCCCCCTCACCCCCGGCCTTATTTACACCCCGAAAGTGGGACGCTGACTTACAGTAGATTTACTACATTTTTCCACGACCTGTCACAACACCATAGTCTTTCCTTTCTCCCGGAGGACAGATTTCCTTCACAAATCCAAACACAGCCAACTTCCTGGCCTTAAAGTACACAGTGACTTTGGCCCACGGAACGAAGTGCAAACACTGCTAAGGTAATGCTACGGTTTCTCTGAAGCCATTTTCCTTAGAGGTAAAATAATAGTCGATTTACTGATTAGGAAACTTATTACTGAATTTTAAGAGGCCAGCCACTTTGCTGCTTATTGAGCAGAATAGCTTAACAGACCAGAATCTTTCACTGCATATCCAGCTGTATAAATACCTACTAAATTGTAATATACAGTATTTTAGTTTATTTGGGTAAAGTTGTATGTTTGGTATATAAATAATAAGAAATTATCCCGTTTAGAGTTTTTGGAACTGGGCTTGAAAGAGAATATTTAAAATTTGTTTCTCAAAACGTGACAAATGTCCTCTTGTCGGTCCTCACCTGGCCCTTCTGGGTAACATTCAGAAACTTACACTGCTGTACTGTGGGGTTTGTGTTTTTGCTCCAGTGTGGTGCCACAAGCCTGTGGCCGGCACTGGATGCTAAACCTTGTTTTATTGTAAGTTTTATAAGCGGCCACATTTCATATTTCTGTCAGTGAGTGTTTGAAAGCCCTGTTGGTGCTGTATTTCACGGTAACATTCCTGCTATTCGTGATAATTTAACGGCAGCATTAAATGTTGAGGCATGTTTTGAGGGGGATTAACGTGCGCTTGGGTGCATGTGTGAGTTTGGATGGAGGAGTCTGTGTTAGTGTGTGGGCGTGCATATGCTTCTCTGTGTGTTTGGGAGTGAGGGAGAGAGGAAGGGTTTCACTCTGAGTTTGGGGGGGCTTTATCTTGTCTGTGATGGTATAAAAGCTGACTGTCAGTACTGGGAACAGGTTCCAAAGAGCTTTGGGGATTTCTCGTCTCATGCTGAGATAACACACAAGTCGCAACTGGGTCCAGCGTCAGTCATAGCGGCACGGTCATGTGAGTCTCGGCTCTCCCGTCTCCGAAAAACGATACTTTCGACTTCTCCAATGTATGAGCCTCCAAGGATGTTCTCCGCCCTGACAGAGCGCAAAAGCAGAAGAAAGTAAGGTCCGCGAGGTCATAAAAATCACAGCTATGTAAATACAATGTCATAAAACAGTAATGGAGAAAAACAAGGCCATTGACTTGGCTTGCTGCGAAAAGTATGACATTAAATAAACAGCACATCGATACCCCTAGCAGATGCTTTCGTGTTGTGGAAAGTGCAGGACTCTGGATGAAAGGATCGGGCCCGAGACGTTGTTATTGTTGTAGCTGATGTGGTCGATGGTGATGGAGGCTACAGCATTTAAGGTCGCTTGTATCAAGTCAAAGTTACCTGCCATACATATGGTGCCTCATACACATTTGAGGTTACACGCGGATTTCATCCTCGTTGGACTCAGGTCAAGCTCCTTCTCTGAGGGCTTTTTACAGCCCGGTTTTCTGCTGGAGAAGTTCAGGTTCAGTCTGTGATATTTGAAGCACTACGCTAAAGCACTACCACAATACAGTAACCCACAGAATAAAAATCAAGTGTAAACAGTCTCACTGTAGGCTTATGGGGACATAGGTAATTTTAGCCTGGGGTAAAAGCAATCTCTATGAGGTTTCATTCTGGGATACATATTTGGGGAATCTATGTTTTATATATATATATATATAAATATATATATATATGCCCATTATATTTATGGGTTGCACTATATAAAAATAAACAGAATAGCCCTGAATGCTAATTATGGTTGGATAGGAGGTATGTGCCAGCGTGGATTGGGTATTATCAGGAATATTTTTAGTCAGGGGTTCCCCGAAAATTCACTGCCCTCCTGTGACCCATCACTTATTATAAGAGTCAAAGGAAAAAGCTAAGGAATCCAAAGAGGCCAATGAAATTTTCCTAATAATAATAAAAGTAAAACAGATTTAGGGGACATACAGAGTGGAGGAACATATAACCAATATATTTGTAAAATAAGGATATTATGTCCGGCGGCTCATTTGGAATAATTAACGTCTCATATCTGTTTGGTTGGGATCACTTTACTCAAGGGTGTAGATTTGGGTATTAAGGGGAGGAACATGTCCCTACCAATATTGTGGGAGCGTCATGTGTGTTTAGCGGGTAGGGGGGGTTTGGGCTGATTTGGTCCCAACTGATATTGAACCCAAACCTATACGCCCATTACTTTACTTCAACTACATAATTGTTTTTGAATATAATTACCTTAGTTCAGATTCCTTGAAATCTATAAATATATCATTAATCTGTAAATGCACTTATCTGGGCCAGAAAATGTTGGAAATCCAGTTTAATTCATAGAGCCATTTAGAGCAACATATTATGTCCTAATTGTTAGAAGAAACTTGTATAAGGGGTTAGATGTATGGATGGATTGATGGATGTTAGAATATGGAGGTCTAACAAGCTGCCTTATGTTTTGGTTTTTATGTGCCAATTCTATATACCAGGTTTCAGTGTCATATCCTAAGTTTGGCTGGGCAGATTTTTGGAGTATCGCCCATTGATGAAATAATACGTATTATGTTACAATGTAGACAGAAGAGGCATTCCAAAATATTTGCCTGGCTGACACCCCGGCCACTGCATGGCATGCTGGGATCACTGAGAGCCACAGGGGCATGGGTCCAGGGCCACCGCCGCCTGGGGCCTGGGGCTCTGCGAGGCTTGCGGGCTCTTTAGTTCAGCCCCTGGAAGAATCAACTGCCACCCACGGGCCCCTAGAACTTTCCGCCCACACCAACACCCGTTGACCAATCAGATGAGAGAGCGGAGAGGTGGGAGTGGGTAGAGGTGGGGGGGTTGCCGAGTTACCCACGGTAGGAGCACAAAAGCACCAATAGGCTATTCCAGACTCTAACCGCTGACCTCTGACCTCTGGGTGCATGCTTGCCTCTGTTGGGTGCCTCAGAAACTCTTCTCTAGGATTCTGGTCAATAGGCCAGTGGGGTCAAAGAGTTGCCCACCCCTGTGGTAGGCAGACCTTGCGTGGGATGTGGAGTGACCCCTCCTCCTCTTCCTCCTCACAGATGAACTCTGCTCCTTGTCACTGTGGTACCAGTCCACATTGAGGAGGACCAAACCTGGCGAGAAGTGGGCATGTGCAGCAAATTATGTGCGCTTACTCATAAGACACACCCCAGTCATCATCTCAGCGTTTTTTGTGTGAAATATTAAAGGCCTGTGAGATCTGAGCCCTGCCCCACCCCCTACCCCCCCGGTGATCTCCAACAGAGCCTCAGGGTGAGGACGGCCTGCTCAGAAAGAAGGATTTAAAACTGCTGAGCCCTTGAAACAAATGTTCACCCGGCCAGGTCATGGCCCCTCTTGCTGCTCAGAACAGGAAATGAAACAACAAGGTCGCCCCAGGGGGTCAACCTGCCTCTCAAACAGGTCACCCTGGCCCCCGACGGGGGCGGGGACAAAGATTAGCCCCACAGACAAGGATGTTGAATTGGTTAAAATTTCTCAGATCTTGACTGGATGCGATTTAAGGAGATACCAATGACTTTAGCATGACTGTTTTACCCATAAGCAGTTGATAAAGTGCCACTGAAGTTATCTTCCGCAGACTGATGTCCCCTCATCTTCAAGATTCAAAATTCTAGAATTTATCTATCATGTGCACAGTAACCAGTCACGTGATTTGGAGATACGCCGGTTTGAGGAACATCTCCTGAGAAGCCTTCGATCTGTGGGTGGTTGCTCGTTGAGATGTTTACCCTGATGGTCTATACTCACAACAGAACATCAGAGCATTTTATAATGAAGCAGACATTGAGAATCCCAGTTAAACCACAGCTTCCACTCTCTCGATGATCTCTCATTCCAGTTCTTTATACATCTGTCTGCTAAGCCCTTCAAAAACTCCGTAATCCCCAGCATCTGAGAGCGAAGGGTATACGATGAGAAGGACAGCCCATTCCATGCAGTATATATTTATTACATAAAGTACATGTCAGCAGGCTGACAAAATCTTTGTTTTGCTAAACAACAAGACAGGACGAATCAGGTCAATTAAAACTGTTATATTTTCACCAGGGAATTTTACCCAGAACATTTTCACTGAAGTAACTTGAGTCAACTACCATTTTCACATTCATATTTATAAAAGTGTTTGCAATTCTACCCATATAATATGTGGAATAATTTATAAACTGCTATTTATGCTGATGGGGTGTGATTGGATACAAATAACAGCAGATTACTCAAAATGCCGTGAGTGACATCAGTCACAGTGTTCCTTCTCTCACGATGGGTGGTCACAGACGTTGGTCTGTCTGTTCTGTCCGGGCGGGAGAGGGATGTGTGGTTCATTATACTTAGCATACCTTTGCGGCCCTTCCCCTTATTTCAGGGGGAACGTCCTCACTCATGTCTAAAGGGATAAAGACGGCATTCCATTTATATTTAAATTTTTTTCACATATCAGTGAATCGATCAAAGCAATTTGTCATAAAAAATCCTTTAGATGGTCCAGCGGAATTGAATCACCTGATCTGCCAATATTATAAAAACAAAAAAATGACTCCTTGACTCCTTTGAAGAAGGAGTTTGAATAATAGTCTGGTAATGACGGACTTCAGCAATTTGTGCACGATACATTTTATTTTGGATCTCATCAAACAAAAAAATCTGTTCTTTATTCCTCCGAGCCCGGGCTTCCATTCGCTCATACACCACTGGTATTAATTAAAAATGAATAAAATGAAATAATTCAATAATGCATTTGTTTTCAATATACTTCCATGCGCTTAATAATGCAAATGATGCCAGTCCTGCTTAACATGGAAGGGATGGTGGATTTCCGTTCCTGTTTTCACCGCCTCGCTCTACACTGAGGCACCGAGGCCCGCAGGCCATAATCACAACCAGCTCCTGTGCGCCGACACCAGAAAGGTCCTGACAGCAGGCCGGTCATGACATCACTGCCCTCCTCCGCCGCACGCATCATATCTGAGGTTTCGCTCACATCCTGGGATTTTGGATGCCTGTCTTCATGACTAAACGTTGAAATTCTGAGGGCTGACCTGGCCGGACACTGCGTGAATCACGAATATAGGGTTACAAGTCATTCACTGACCTACGTTTGATGTGGCTCATATGATTGCTCTGGATAGGCAGCTGTGAGTAGCTATATAAACATCCTTAATTAAGCCATGGTTTTTTTCCCATAGTTTTGTGCTGCATTAATGAGATCCACCATCTCCGAATAGAGTCTCGTGCTTTATGATTTGATTTTATGACCCTATTCTCATTTGCTGTGGTATTTGGTTCTAGGGCATGTTTAGCTGTTAATTTTATCCCAAGTGGTCCCGTCTCTATGGTGAGCAGCAGTGCCGTGAGCCATCTCCATTACACAATGCCTCCTCATCCAGGTCAGTCCCTTTTATGGTTTTTTGTTTAGATTTGTTTGGTAAACTTCCAGCGTGCATGATTGAGTAACATCTCCAGACCACCAGACGTGTGATTACATAGATCCTTTTTTTGTGCCGTCCAGCGTTATACATGTCCTCCTCAATCACTCCAGTTGAGGGCGTCAACGTTTCTTTGGACGAAGGGGTGCGTGCCTTGGTGTTTTTTGGCTTGAGGGGTTGTGTTCGATTGCCAGATTGCTGCGTTGGAAGGAGAGCTGCAGGCCAATGACCTCGCGTGTCGGCCCGCGGCACTTCGGTCATGTCAGCCCTCGCATCCCACAATGCCGAGCCCCAGTGAGTGCTCATGAGCTTGAGCTTAAGCCCCTGGGTTCCTGCCCTATGGGGAGAACCCGGAGATAACGCCACAGTGACACCGGGAGAATATGCAAACTCCACACATGGAGCCATGGTGGACCCCTTGTTATAGATAAGATAATTTCTGAAAAGTGTTTTTTTTTATATTATATTTTGAAAATGGAACAGAAGTAGATCAGAATCACCGTAAAGCACCAAAATAATCTTTGTCCTGACTCATGTCTGTCTCCTGAAGAGCCTTCCTGTCACAAGCGGGCCTGGTTTGTTTTGACAGAACCTAGCGCAGCAGGCTAACCATGCTTATGGGGGTTGCGCTTTGTGAGGAATACGCCGTGACGGGATTAAATCGCACTGTTGGCACAGCTGCATTGGCGTGCTGCAGACGCAGGGCCCCCCACCCAAGCCGTGCTCGCCGTGTCTTCCGAACTAGACAGCAGATGGGACAGCAGCTCAGGAAGCGATGGAAAGTGCAAGAGAAGCTAGCAGAACAGGGAAGGAGACAATGGGTGAACAAGGTAGGGAAGGGAACGGGATAATGGAGGGAGACAATACTGGGGGAACAGGATGATGAAGGGAGACGATACTAAGGGAACAGGATAATGGAGAAAGGGGATACTGTGGGAACAGGATAATGGAGGAAGAGGATACTGGGGGAACAGGATGATGAGGGTGCAGATGTAGTGTTATCTATATTTCAATTATTTGTTCCTTGTTTCCAAAATAATAATAAATAGCATGTACTCATTTGATGGAATGTGCCTTTCGTGGATGGATCTAATTTTATTATAAAAACCTGAAAGGAACCGGCTATACTAAATAAACACATATAACTAAATAAATAGCTGAAGCCAAAAGTGCTTTAGCACATGACCACATTCTCCGGAGGCCAAACACTCACCTCCCTGTTGCATTGTGGGTGCGTTCCAACTAAGAGGACAGCTGGATGTCCTTTTGTCGTGACCGAGACGCCTGACATCGACATGTTGGTTATGTTGGCTGGGCATCTCTGAGGAAAGGGGAGGTGGGTAAGGTGAGATGGGGTGGGAATGGTTGGGGGAGGGGGGGTGTTGTCGTGCCTTACTGTGTCTGTCATCGGCCGGAGGGTACAGGGCTCCGCAAGGGGGCAGCTGGCGGCGCGAGACGGATGTGGCTGCAGGCGACTTGGCAGCCTGATGGCGCAGTGGGGGGGGGAGCAGGAGGCAGAACCACTCAAAACCTCCGTGGGAAGATCCCCCTTTTTGGCTCTGACACTGTGGCCACACGGCACACTCATCTCAGACTTCCCTGCAGGCTGTCAGAAGGGAAGCCACAAGCCAAGGGGGAGCCGAGATGGGCCTCTCCTAAGGCCCCCGTAAGATGTGGTGCCCTGAGTAAAAGCCTGTCTAAAATAGCAGCAAACTGGGACGGGCGGCGTGTCATGGCAGACGGGGGCCTGTGCGTCTCACGGGAAGCTGATAAACGGAATCAGCTTATTCTCCCGCTGGCAGCACTTTGATACCCGATACGCTGTGCTGGGAGGGGGGGGGCGTTCTCTCCCGTCTCCCCTGCCACAAGATCAAACCCCCAGTACAGCAGGGCCACGTTTGTTTAGGGTGGGGCGGGGTGGGTGTTGGAAGTGAAGCCTGCCTTTAGCGCTGATGTCACCGGCGTGGGTGGGGGGGGAGAAGGTTGCCGGGCACTCCTTTTACGCCGAAACCCCCACATCACTGGCACAATAGCTCCCACGCTGGGAAAGGGGCCCCCAGCTGCACAGCGGCCCCCGGGAGGGAAGCCAGCCATGTGCCTTGCTGGACATATGCTCTCTCTAGCCTGTATTCACACGCAGGGGGGTGGATCACTATTGTCCTGTCAGCAAACTGCCCACAAAAAATAAAAATCAGCTGTGAGATTTCAGATGCGAACCTGACTGTGCTGTATGTGACCTGCAGCAGTGTTTAGGACCTCTCAAAACATGAACCTACACGTGGCCTCCAAGGTTTGGGAGCCCTTTGTGGCCACAAGCAGTCACTGCACGTCCCGCTAATGAGCTAGCTACAATGCCAGCTGTTTATTTAGTTTTTTATAAGGGAGTGTGAAACTGGGAGCTAACTTGATGTGGGCTGGCCAGGGCCCCTCGTCCGAGCATTACAGCACACGCCGGGGGGGGCCTGCACACCTTCTAGACATACCGCCTTCCCCGAAATATGATTCTGCTCTGGATCTGTGCCAGCGCTGATCACACTTCCTTCCGCGCCCTCCGCCTCCCGCCCCCACACACAATCCACTCCAAATGTTTCGTCTTCCCCTCTTCATCCTGGGTGACATGTCTGATAATGATGACAGGGACAGTAATTCATCCTCATATCAGAGACCGTCTGAGAGGGACAAGCCGCCTTTCGTAAGATTATATCCATCTGCAATCCACACATGCGGTTCATCTGTTTCTCTTCCGCCTCTAATTCGTACCGCGCGGCCGCAAGCCTGATATGTCCAGTAGGACGCCAGAGGGTCGTGAGTTTTAGTACCCGGGAATGGGGCAAGATGTCAAATACGGTGAAAACGGCGTTCGCTGCTCCCCTGCGTGCCGGTCAACGATAAACGCCACGGGCGGAGGGGTCAGGCGGTTTCTGGGGCGAGGAAGTGGTGAGTGTGGCCGTTTCCTGCCTCCCAGAGAAAGCTCCAGGCCCCCCCCTCCTCGTGCTAAAACGTTTTCGCTGTTTTTCACCCTCCCTGCCGCCGCCTCCCGGCTGATGTTGCCCAGGACGACGGCTGCCATCATCAAGTGGGGAAAGAGAGCCGGAAGATGAATGGGCTGTTTGAGACGGAGTATTGAAGCCAAGGACAGACGAACGATGCAGGCGACTGAAAGCTCCCTGTCAGAGAGTGAGCTTAACCTGCCTGCGGATGGAATGTCGGCGAGCTGGGCGCCAGCGGGGGCAGCACGGGGGTGGGGGGGGGGCACACCCGCGCGAGCTGTGGTCAGCATGGCATCCCACCCACAAGCTGGTGCTGGCAGTCACTCTGGAGGTGGTGATGGATGGGAGGTGTGTGGGGTGAAAGAGACCCGGGGGGGGGGGTCCGAGGGGGGGCAGGTGCCGCACGGAGGGAGG
>JAODKN010000046.1:2136506-2149074 GCA_026774425.1 Petrocephalus zakoni
TGGATGCTGCTTTTGTACCAAATCATAATTACAATCACCTGTTGACATCACCTGTTTCAAATCACATCATTATTTAAGCTATTTACCTCATTACTAGCCCTAAATTTTTTGGATTGTGTTGCAGGTCTGAATGACAGGAACGGATGTATATTTACAAATGAAATGCAGTTGACCAGACAAAACATGAAATTGGGTCACTGGAGGGTTTTTAACGCTACTTTTATGTTCAATACCGGAGGGAACCAGAAGAGAAAATATCAGAAAAATATTCTGTAAACATATCAGGAGAAAATCTATATGTATTTCATGGTAAAAAGCACTCCAGGAAAATATGTCTTTCTGTTGTTTTTCTGGAAAGTATGTGTGGATTTTCTGTGATACTGTTCCCTGGCAGATTTAAAGATTGGGGAAAAACTGAAAGCGTATGCTTCACTGGCAGGATCTGGAATGGGAAGTGGACATTCCTAATAAGGAATACGGTTCCAGGTACGCAGAGGCTGCCAATCATATTCTGTCTTTAGGGGTATAACTGAGTTCCCGAGACCGTGGCTTAAAAGGAACTTCCAATAACACGCTTCGCAGCATCCAGTCATTTTATATCTGCAAATATTTAATGGTTTCAGCTTACGCGTTAAATGCTTTGTAACAGTGAGAAGTCACGTGAGCGAGTTTCTGAAATGCACTGCAGGGACATCTCCTACAAATCGGTGTGTGCACGGCCCTGCTTTAATAATGCGGGTGCATTTCCAAAATAATGAACCTTGTTGTTTACACACTCCCGCCTCTGACAGTTTCTGGCCATAACTCTTCATCGAACCCGAGTCACTGTGATCCCTAATAGGATGATCTGGCTCACAGATCACAGCCGTTAGCTTTTCTTGGGCTGTTATCCAAGATTAGTGACTGGAATATTTTAATTCAAATCGTATACTTTATTTGAGAGTTTGTTTCACAATCTAGAAACTAATAAACAGGGCCGACTTCTCTGGGAATAAGATGGTACACCAATCAACATTGTCTACCATTTCCGTCCTGGTGTTTGTTATTATATTTAGAACATGCGGGCCATGGGAGGCTCTGCAATTCCAGTGGAACGGGCCGCACTTCCCGCTCTCGTGGACAGCCCTTTGATCAGGTCCGCGGGCTGGGCGGCGCATGCATGTTGCCCACAGCTGCGGTGCTGTCATCATCAGGATGTTGGGTCTGTGTTAGTTCGGCTCCATAATCAAGCCCCCACCCCCCCCTCAAATGAGCTCCCGAGGTCCCGTTAGGACATTCGTGTGTGCCGCTAATTGGCAGCCTCAACGCCAACTGACTTTCTCTGGGTGTCACAACAAAGCGGACGAAAGCTTTGTCTCGACCGAGAGAAGAAAAATAACAAAACAATTTGGACAACACGGAGAAGGTCCTCGGAACAACGAGAAGCCTGAATGACTCGTAATTGAAGTCATGTGCCCGAGAGAGACACCGCATCCATGAAAATCGCGACAGAGACCGCAAGAGTAAACAAGGCCGCCAAACACGTGTACCGCCCGGTCACGTTAGTTCATTTGTCAGCGGATCTGCTGGCCGGCGGACCTGACGCGGAGTTGGCGGCTCCTCTGCTCGGCGAGGACCTGACGAAATCTCAGGCCGGCCACAGGGGTGCCAGTGCAAGACTCGCCTTGTCCCAGTGGAGACGTGGAGCTGTCAGCGGCGTTCCTCTCTCTCCACCTGCTCTGTGTCCAGCAGCGGAGGAGGACAGCAGAAGAAAGCGAGAAGATAGCGCCAATTTTCCCCTGCCCGTCACTTACATCATCTCCCCCGCCTCGTCGGGGAAGACGTTGTGCTGAAAAGGCACAGCCCTTACGCCTGTCAGCAGCAGAAATCTTTAAATTTGGCCACTTTTGAGTGTATTCAGACAGAACTATTAGTTATGGAACTTTACTGGAATATTCTACACCTACATGCATAGCTGGTGCAGTTTTAATCCTGAATATTGTACTTGAGAAATGCAGGGTAAGTTCCTCAGGTTATGTACCTAAGGTCAGCAATGAGTCAACATGCTTAGCTAGGCCACCTGCTGTACACTCAGGAGATGCATGGTGATCTTATGTTGCGTGGAGTTATGGACAACTGAGCTTTAATTGAAAACCTGACACTAATAATATCCCCCTCCCCCACCCACACATACGTCACTGGCATGACTCTGGATATATGTCACGTAACTTTTAACAACCAAGTAAACAAAGAAAGAACAACATTGAAACATTATTTAATTGAATATGGACACATTGTGGCTTAGTGCTGTCACCTATTCCAGTGTTTCCATGGTAACCACTGACTTAATGATGCTTAATGATTTCTTTGGCCAACAGCTCATCCCCAGCTGGAACATCTTAAGTAAAAATCCTCATATGCATTTTTAATTACGGAATCTTTGACTAATTGCGACGCTCTGCAAAAACAGGCTCAATATTCTGGGGAAATGAGGGTTCTAAACCTCTCCTCCAAACTGCGAGTACGAGGGTAAGCAGCTTATTCAATGGCTGGCATTAATGTCACTTTCACATTGCTGTGTCGAGTTTGAGAAACGTCCCAGCCTTCTCCGGGATGCTATGGCATGCCTTTTCTAGTCTGCACGATATGTCCCTTCCAAATCCCAGGTCCTGTCCCTCTCCTTCTCTGGCATGAGCATCCTTCTGCCCATAACTGAGAGACGGCTAATTTAAGACAGCTGTCCTAAGCTTTGGGTGACCTTGGCCTCGAATACTGATATTCATTAATGTCTTGCTTTTTGCAAGAACAAGCACGCCAACCAACTGGGGGTTCTGTCCATCCGTCTGTCAGTAAGTGTCCATCTGAATGAGCCTCAACATTTTATCAACCCCAAACCCTAAAACACCTACAACCTAAAATGCCAGCAAAGTGAGGTAGGATGTCCCTGACTGTTCCAATCGGACGGTTTTCTGGTATAAACAGCTCTGCCATGAAGTTGGAATCAATTATTTATTGTTCAAAGTTGTAGAGCCATGTCACGTTTAGCAGGTTTTATGTGTCGACGTTCGCATTTTTTTAAAATGGTCCGCGAAGTGACATACTTACAAATGGCCTCCCGAGTCTCGGCCGTGCGCTCAGATCGCACCGCCCCCAGCCCTTGCCCAACATGAAAGGCATCATGGGTAAGGCGTCACAGGAGGGGGGCCCCCGGGAAACACAGGATCCCGCTGCACGGCAACAATCAGCCGTCGGAGGCACTCAGCGTCATTCCGAGCTGTCGCCGTTTGTGTTTGTCTGGGCCGAAACACTGACAAAAACAAGGGCTCCCATCGTTTCCACTTTAACAAGGACCAGCTGAAAGTGAAGGGCAGCGGGGGGGGGGCTGGGATACAAACCGGCCTGTGTCTGCCAGTTCATTTCCTGGCCTGTGAGAGACGGCTTCCTCTGCCTGAGCTCCGAAACATGGCAGTGCACCAGGGGAATTCTGAATAGAATCAATCGCACTTGTTAGTTCTTGAGTTTCTCTCTATTCCCCACTTACCCGGAGCTAGATTCTCAGCTGCAAGCAATTACTGCCTAGGACTTACTAGGTAATGGTTTCCAGATTGGTTCTTGATAAGCCCCTAATTGAAAGAGACAATTTTGAGTTTGGACAATGTAAATCCATTTCTGATTATGTCAGGCCTGGGCAGTTCTGCTGAAGGGGGGATAGCAGTGGTGGTTTTCAGCATTCACTGCCAATAAAAGCTTAATTTGAGAACAAATTCTCTTTTCTCATACTGTCTGAGAAAGAACAGGGCAGAGCGGGTGGACGTGAGAGCTCTCTCTCTACCAAGCATCCTTTTCAGGTTCGAAGCTGTTCAATCCAATCAAAATCACCCCTTTTGCACAATAGACTTGAGGTGGAAAGGGAATATTGTTGAAGAAGAAAATCCATTCAGGCCATAACACACACGCTCACGGCGTTGTCCGCAAGCTTCATGTCACTACCCACAATGCTCCGGGGCTGGAATGTTTTCGCAGCCATTGTTCTTTCTGTGGGTCTGAGTGAAACAGAGATAATAAACTCGAGTGCAAATCAGACGTTTCATTTCAGCTCCGCGTTTAATGAGGAGAACCTGATTATTTTCTGAAACCGAGAACAGCGTGTGAAATGCAAACCTCACACGTGGTTAAACACGGCCAATGTTTAAACTGGCTTCCTGATCTCAGATTAATACTGACACACAAAAAACTTTTTTGCTTCTCTTTAGGTGGGTAAGTTAGACTGCGCCTTGTGAGGGCTCAGGAAATAAAAGCGGTATTTTTGCAGTTATATTGTTTCTGTGTCTACAGTTGAGCACGGTTTGCGGGTGGCGGCCACGCGCGGCAGAGGGCAGGTGGGCCGCAGCACCCGTTCTGGGCACACGAGGAAGCGGGTAAACGAGGAAGCGATTCTGGGCGAAGTGAAAAGGGAGAGCCTCGAAGGCGGGGCAGACGAGTCCGCCGAGAGCGAGATGCGTCCGGCGAAATTACGCCGAGGATTAAAAAAGAAAAAAAAAAAGAAAAACACCTGGAGTCAGTCGGCAAACGCGGGGAGCACAGACTAAGCAAACAACCGAACTGGGCCAAAGTAAGTAATGGCCAGGGAAGCCACGGAGAACAGAAGAAGCTGTAAGCAGAGGAGACACGGCCCTTGTCACGGAAGATTAATTCAGATTTACCGATTGAGATTTACTTGGAGGCCACGGATCTCCGAGCATGTGCAGAGCCGTTTCAGTGGTCCTTCTGCTCCACAGAGCTCACTTTAATGGAACGGGGGGGGGGGCAGCAGGGGGTACTTTTTTTTATTCACATGTCCATCACATCTATGGGCGCTCTAGCCGTAAAAGTTTCCATCTCCCCCCCAACGCAAAAAAAGCTGGCCACCCCCTACAGCCACGGGACTCTGCAGTTAACTGCAACTGTGTGGAATTACAGAGCACCACGGGCAATTATGGCATTCTACAGCCATGAAATCATTGTGAAAATTGGCTCCAGCAGTGAAAAAAATAGCTTTTTTTTTTCTTTCTTTCGCCATCCTGGGTCAGTTTAACTATCGAGATCCTGGACAGACACGTTGAAGCAAAAATTTTAAAATAATGGCCGCAATTAAGATTAACAATTAATCCAAACAGTTCACGACACCGCCACATTTAGGTCGTAAAATTGTTGTAACATGTGCAAGGGCGGTGATGGGGGTGGGGGGGGCACAACCGGTGTCCTGAATAGGAGCGCTTGTGTGATTGGATGCCAGCACGTGACACAGAACAGACGCATCAGGATGACAGTAAGAGGAACCGTTGTTCCGATCCCAGCCGGGCCTGCTATGTGTCCAGCCGCCTTGATGCCGGCCCGCTTTCCCCAACCCGAGTTCAATTAAACAAGTGCCTGCAGCTGATTAAACGTTTCGCTAACATTGTACAAACATCCTCCGGACTCAGGGAGAGGCCATTTGAGCGACTTGTGGTGACCTCGTATTGAAATCAAATGTCAATCAATCACCGTGTAAACCTCACGGGGCTCCCGATGGTGACAACGCTTGCCATCGCTCACGTCTAACGTGCGACCGCAAGCCCCTGGCCCATGAGTCCGCACGAAAAGCAGCGGCTTGATTAGGCAGGTCTCCTTCTTGGCGTCACACCGTCCACGAGCCTTGGCGTCGATGCTGCCTGCGGACACGAAAAGAAACCACAAAAATACAAATGAATCTGATTTACTTGTCATTAATTTCCCATAATCCCTGTGACTACATTCAAGCTTCATATGTTCATTTCATTTGACACTAATAATGATATTTTCAGAAGTGGGCAAAATGCAGCCTCTGAAATGTTTTTCTTGGTCTAATTAACTTCATATGTATATATATATATAGCATGCATAAAGTAATATATAATAATATAAAATAGGATATAATCTGAATACAGGAAGTATTAAAATTAACAATATATACAAACTTAGGCGACATTCACTAAGAACCACAATGCTGAAGCAAAAATAGCCATGAAACAGGTACTTACGAAGTATCCCAGATAACTACGTCAATTCGGGGGGGGGGGGGCACATGTAACTCCTGCCATCAAAAATCGAGCAATTTATTGGGATTCATTTAAATAATCGCTGTTCGCAGGGGCGTCGTCCCATCGAAATCCTAAAGGGAACCACTGTAAGAACAGATCTGAAGCCCTAGGTGAGTTTCTTGACTCCCAAAGTGCTCAGCACGAAAGACTCACCCTGGCAAGTTTGGGTCGGCAGGAGCCTACTTGTCTGAACTGAAACAAACAGTGGGCGAATAAGCACGTCCATCACCGTGGCCTGCCTCCGTCAATTAAATGCCCTATCACCCGAGGATGTTTTTTTTTTCATACTCCAGCTGTGAGTCGTTACTGGTGTATTCAGCCTTAAGCAGCCCAGCTCCATATGGCTGATGGACGTGTGGGTTCTTGGAGATGCATGGCGAATGGGCTGCTGTCAGCACTAAGTGGGTACAGGTCATGGCACCCCGAAGCTGGCATGCGAGTGCTCCGAGGGCGGGACCACGGTGCTGCCGGAGCGCCCGCAAGGCCGAGCAGGAGCACGGCGAACTGACACAACCCAGCTGGACCCATGCCTACCCTCATTTGTTTATGACACAGTATATGTATTATGATCCAAATAAATCCACACGCTCCCGGGCCGGTCCACTGACAGGACGGGTCTCGCACGGTTTTGGTGTGGAGCTCTCGGGTTTATTGTCTGACACAAAGAGGTTTTAAAACAGCATGTGCCAGAACCGCAGCCAGGAACGGGAAGCCGATCAAAGCCTAAGCAAATAATGAACAATGCAAGCTGCATGAGGAAAGGCTACACCGGGAATCAGATGTATTGCGACACTAAACTAACAAATCACGTCCTCCGATGCGAATCGCAAAATTTGATGTCATTTAGGCAGTGTCAGTTTCGTGCCATTAATTTTTACAAAGGCATCACCAAAAGAACAGTAGTGTTTCCCTTTGTCCAACATGTGACACACATTTGCTTAGATTTATATTGGCTGTAAACATAGATCAAGAAAAACAGTACAGATCATAGAACAGTGTTTGTATTACTGGTCGAGTGATAAACTTTCACTGTCAAAAGCCTTTTAATAACAAATGTCTATCAGAATCCACGCATCGTAAATTTTTTCCCATTTTTAAACTGCCTGTCATGCTTATATAAAAAGCAAAATTAGAAACCATTAGACCTGCCTGGAAAGTACTGGAAAGTACTACAGTTAGCAAACTACTGTACTGCAAAGGACAAGGTGTATGAAAAAAATAACATGGTGAGCTTTCAAAGGTTTCAGTGGGGTTGCATGTGAAACACGGGTCTTAATTCAGCGCTGCTTGCTGAACTCAAACATTCTCAGGGATGTTGTTTGTCACTGGATGATAGGACACGTGCACATGTGGACACGAGGGGGGGAGGGTGCTGTAACCCCCCCCCCCACTCCATATGCATGCAATTTAGCACTCTCTGAACATTGAGGGGGAACGTCTACCCCCCCCCACACACACACATGCTGGCCCCCTAAATCTATGTCTGCAATAGAATTCCTAGCTAGTGCCTGTATTCCCCACACAATACTTTATCTCCTTGTTACTCAGTGTTGCTACATTAAATTAGGTTTAAAATGATGGTCACATGATGACTCAGTTAGGATATAATTGGTTGCATCCCTGTCAGGACATTGCAGAATGCTTGTCCCATGCAAGCATACACAAACCACCTAGAATCCACAAGGGCTGCATCAGCTGCACCTTGGTCCCTCTTATGGGAGATCTGCTCTATGAACTTTGAGAAGTAGGGCGAGACAGAGCCGTTAAAACTACCATTAAGCTCCAGAGGATGCTTGCAAAAGCTGGAAAATATTTCCACATCCGTTTATGTTTTTATAAAATGAAAAAAGCAGTTATATGGGGATGAAGTAGCCATATACAACATTTCCCTCTTTCTAAAATGAGATTTTTGGTACTTTGACAGTAATTTGCTCTGACTGACTACATACTACAATGTTCGTGGGTTTCATCAATTATACTGAAAGCATCAATCCTGAACGGGGCTCTGTTTTATGTGACCCCCGCAAATATCAGCTTTTAAAGCCATGTCGAAATACCACTGAGATAAAAAAACAAACTCAGCCTGATAGACATTCAAAGTGACCGTATCTTCAAGATTGATTTAGGATTTTTATGTTTTTTTTTTAACAAAGGATTGGTAACAGTGGTACCAATGACCTCGATTTCGGAGGCCCAGAGGGGGAATCTGTCTTCATGCTCATGATGTGGCTAGTGCGTCTGGTGTGATCAGCCGAGCGATGTCGTAATGCGATGTCAGACCCGCACCTGACGTCTCCCAGAACCACGTTTGCCGCGAAGTGGCCGACGAGGGATTGTTTATGTCAGGTAGCCATCAGCTCTTGATTCCATAATTAAATCTGAGGCCCCTGGCAGTAGTTCGGAAACCCAATTCTCGTTCCGTTTTTGACGGAGAGCAGGAGTCCTCTCGCTTTGTTGACACTGAAAAGAGTATCTATGGAAAATAAGTCCAAACTCCACTCCTGTGAGAGCTCTCCCTGAATGGAAAGGATGGGCGCTTGCTGTTAGCCTCTCGGCATTAGCCTGCCGGGTCAGGACCTAGTCTGATGTCACACGATGACACCAGACAGAAGATTGACGGGCAGTGTTCTGGCATGTGTCCGTTGATGAAGATGGTTCCCTTGGAAACCTTGGAATCTGCAGTGCCCATCAGCCATGTTGCAGGTCTAGGGCTGATATCATAGAAAAGACTAGGTGTTGGCATAGTATGGGTGGATCTTATCTCCTTAAGGAGTAACAGCGTCTCTAGTGGGGTTCCTTGGCATCCCATATTGAGGTTATGAGCAACCAGGAGCCATTACCATCACTAGACGCTTTCTGCCCTCAACATAGCCTTTCATTTCCAGTCAAAAGGCCCTCTGCTGCTCCCCAGCTCTTGAGTCTGAGCCCGGATGGAGGCCAAGCCGTCTCCTCAGACGCCGAGGACTGATGTCACTCTCCATGGAAACTGCTCCACTAAAACAGGAATTTCAGAACGGAATATCGGAAAATATGAATTGGCCTTAAATCCTGCGGGTTCTGAGGACTGTTAGTGTGGTTTAGCAGAGTGAAGTTTAATACCCATGTTGCTGAAATATGACTTAGGTATTACAAGGGACTTTAAATATACCCTTTTCACTCAGAGGAGCAATAAACTAGGTTGAAATAGTATATAGTGAGACTTTTAAGAACACAGTGTTTATATAACAGTAAATTTCTCAGTGATAATGTATTGAGTCCTGTTAAGCTTTACACAGTTTAGACAGAACACTATAAACTTCTGTGTTTCTATCATCTCTCTTAAGCAACACCTATTTGGAGCAGAGGCCAAATCCTTGTCGCCTGATCAGAAATCAGTGTACCTGAGAAATGGAAATCATAAACTCCGACTCTGGATGACAGAGGCTTTGTATGCCGTAAAACTGGAATGAAGTACGTTTTAGATAATTCTAAACTTAGTAAACAGTGGCATTTTCATGGTGTGCCAAGAAACAAAAGGCATAGCTTTTGTAGCAAATCGTCACATTTTATTCTGAAGAATATAGAAATTGAGCGCTATTCTTTCCTAGCATTCAGCACCCGCCTAGTCTCTAAAGGACAGGCCAATCACGTTGAACATTGAGAGGATGGGCCAATCACGTTGAACCTCGAGAGAACAGGCCAATCATGTTGCACATGCATGATATCAGGCTGAGAGAGGCTGCCTCTGGACAGCAGCCACAGTGCTCAGCATCCGTTACCCGCCGACCAGCTGGACTCGGCCCGGCTTCCTTTCTCCTTTGTCTTCCTCCCCACCAGTTTGAGTTCGGAGGCCCGTACAGCAGAGCTGGGAACCCAACTGGTGGCGTCCTGACCTGGCTTGGCCAAGAGTTGAGCGCTAATGTGCTCATGAAAAGGTACAAGGGAAAGCATTCCGAGAAAGAACATTAAACCAGGCTGATAGCCCAATGGGACTTTGCAGCCTCAGCTGGTCGAGAATTTGCTTGGCATATTTTCCTCAAAAACATTTTTCCTCAAAAAAAAAATACAAAAATTTTATTATATCACAAAAAACATTATATTATCATTATATCCATTATATTGCACGTATATTTTCATATTATAAAGAATGTATCTCTATATTTTAGACTTCAGCAAAACTGCATTTATTTCCTATCAATTTCTTCTGTCGTGTTTTCTTCTCCGTTTCAAGAGCCCATTGCCCACGGGGTGAGGAAAGTCTGGCTGTCGTCCCGGCCCTTGGCCCCCGCACCCCCCCCCACCCCCACCACGGCCCAGGTGGCAAACGTCTGCTTCCCCCTAATTTCTTGGTCACTGCATAAGAGAAATTTGCCTGGCCACCCCCCTGCCGCCTGAGTTCTGTCCCTGTCCACTTAAAGCGTGTATCTAACATCTGCTCTCGAAGTGCAGGCCTTTCAGCGCCGTCCTGAAACTCCACACGCCTTCCCCGGCTCTTGGTTTCAGATGTGAGCAGGGTAGAAGTACAAGGTGTACAGGCGACCAAGCGAAAGGGGAACGAGAGGAAGAGGAGGAGGGCCGCATGGAACGGGCCGCGTCAGAGCGACGGCGCTGACCCACGGACCAGATTGATACGTGTGCGGGTCCGTGAGCCCTCCAAACCCCATCTTGGCTCCCAGGGTTTATTATTACAGGGTAATCACTCCCATCTGCGCGATGAACTCTCACAAGGCTGCGCTGCTCTTTATCTCCAATACAAATACATTCCCCTCGTCAGTTCAAATTAAACACTCTTTTCACTTTTTTGTGTCTAGAGGGGATATTATAATCCACCGTGACTTCTGGACAGCTTCACGGGCAATTAATAATTCAACAACTATGTAAAATAAAATGTGAACTGGGATAAGGGAAAACTGTACATGTCTATATAATGTGTTACTATTTAAACGCCATCACGCCCCGTGATCTGGGCTTTTCACAATAATCTCTTACCCCATAAAGGGACGGCGGTCGGCTTCCGCCCACTGATGTTTTTGGTGCCGGTCTGCGGCGACGAAGAGTGTAAGAAAAAGATGATGGCGTGACACTTCGAAACCGCGAGACAGCCTCTGGCCCAGGAGAAGCTTAACTAACAGGCTTTAGCGGAGTAATCAAGTAATCAAGCAATTAAGTAATCACGAGTTCTGAGGAAAAACGTCACTCTCAGGAAGCGGAGCGCCACGGATCACGGACACTGTGTTTTCCGATACTTCAAACTGTCGCTTTGCTCTCCGGCAGATGGCTGCGCTCTGGAGATTTTCTTTATGTGCGCTTCATCTTTGTAAAAAGAAGAACAGACTGTAAATATTTCCAACAACTTTATATTAAACAACAAAAAAAAAAAACGTTAATGTTTAAGGGCATTTTTAACGGATAATATAACTGTAGAGATAAAATTTTAAGGCATAAACTTAACTAGCTATAAAGTTTAAAAACTTAAATGGGACAGAGGAAGAAATAGAAAGAATAGTACGTTTTCTAAATAATTTAGTAGTGTCAGTACCAGTTTAGCTATGTGGCCCCCTCATATGAGGCAGTAAAACTTACTATTTTTACCTTTTCATCCTGTGGCTTTTGGCAGCACATTTTTTGTTTCCTTGTTTACCTTATTTCACACGTCCAGTAGGGCGGACAAACGAAGGAGAACACGGAATGGCCAGAGGGAATATGCAGGCAATTCACTGAACGAACTTTGAACTCTGAACTGTTCTAACTTGGCCCCTGGGTGCAGCAGAGGTCATGGGAGGGGCTGACCTACTCAGGGGGAGGTGGGGGGGGGAGATCACCCTACAATTACATCTATACTTTCTTGACATGTATGCGATGCCAGCCTCCTTTCTCCAGATGGGAGGTCTCCAGGCACTACATTCTGCAATGTTTTTCGAAAGTTTCCAAAAAAGTTTTGAAAGAAATGCTAAGGAATTTACTAGTCTATCTGCTCATAAGATAACTGTATTGATCCCCATGAGGGACATTAAATAAGTAAAGATGTAAAGTCAGTAATGGAATTAAACTAAATATAATGAGGAATAAGAGCTATGATGACAATGTACTGCCCTGGTAACAAGAAAACCTGAAATCGATGGAATGCACACAAAAACAGCTACTGCAGTTCTGATTGGCTTTGGAAGCTGGTTTATTCTAATTGGATTAAGACCACATACGCTGCCCTCCCCCCCAACCGGGCGTGATCCGCGGCTTCCTGCCTGGGCGGCTCGTGGGTCCCGTGTCCGGCGTGTGATGGGGGGGGGGGCACCACAGGCTGGTCATGGACAGGATGGGGTAGTTGAGTTGGTGACTTTGTGCCAATCAAGACGAGGACATGGCAGGCGCCCGAGTTGGTGTTTATATGGGGGGGGGGGGGTTTCAAAGGACGCTGAATTGTACCCAAAAAAATTAACCGAAGTAGAGAGGACAGCGATGCTGATTGCACCAGTTTAGATTGAGCTGCGCGGAGTTTGTTTCCTTATGTCTTA
>JAODKN010000046.1:2231922-2242334 GCA_026774425.1 Petrocephalus zakoni
CCCTCCCCCCGCCCCCCCCCCCCCCCCCTCTCTCTCTCTCTCTCTCTCTCTCTCTCTCTCTCTCTCTCTCTCTCTCTCTCTCCCTCCCTCCATCACTCTCCCAGTCCGTCTGAAACGCTGCCTCATCGTTTTTACGTTTGATCCTACTTGGATAACGTTTTTAAACGACTCCGTGTGAAAACAACAAACGTGGTGAACAAGACAGTGGGCGACTCATAACACTGGACGCACACACACATTTTCATATAGCGGTTTTATTTAGGCCAGTGATTACATTTCTAGCGAAAGTTTTTAACGACTTGAACAGAAGGAAGTTAACCAGATCCGTCACACGGACAATGTGATAAAAAATAATATTAAATAACATTTTAAATGTAATACAGAGTTTTTAGTGAGCTGAAATATTATGTATAAATATAATCACACAATTATTTTGGCAGAAAGGCAGACGTATTTGAATATTTTTGTAGCTTTACAATTTCCTTAAATACTTCCAAAGCTTTCGGAATAGTACAAACTGTATTGTGCAAATCGTGTAAAACGTATTGACTGCCACCGTTATGTGTGTTTGTAGTATATAAACAACTACACGATGAAAGAAAATGCTTTTCCAGAAAAAAATGGAAAAAGACTACAGCGTAATGGCAATATAAATGGCACTTGTCACATTGATGTACAATTGGATAAAGACGATCTGAACACTGATATAATGCATAACACAAAGCTACGAAGTCAACTATTTATTTTCAACTTAACACGTTCCACTTCATTTGAAAACACTGGAGCCGTATAATGTAACCAATTTCACAACCAAGGCTATACGCTGATCGGCGGCCGGGAGATGCGATCCGGGGGCACGGCGACGCGGCGACGTCTTTATACACAATTTATGTTTTAATTAGTTCATTTCCACATGAGCACGTAAACACTCGTGAGCGCGTGTACGGCGATAAGTCGACGTCGGGCTGATATTGTCCCCCCACGCGCATCTAGCGCGCGGTAACCGGGCCAGCGGCTCCTCGCATCCATTCCTATAGGTTTGCTGTACAGGCAAACTCTCTGTATATTTTTATCACTAAAACAAACAAAGCTTCGCAAATGTAAAAAATTCATTGCATAGTGTTATGGGGTTGGGGTGTGGGTCTATTGAGAAGAGGAGCGGTAACCCCCTTGCCCCCCCCCTCCCCCGGCTACTGCAGCATCTTTATTCCCCTGAATGAATGGCCTTCTTGGCAGCGTTTAAATTCATTCCAGCTCAGCCTCTGGGCCCAGATGGCACTCCAGTCGTTTACTTCACCGTGTTTTGTTTAATTGCTACAATCAACTCCCTATTTCTCAGATTAATCACAACAAAGTCATTTCATTACTTACACTCAGCAGGCCCGTGCGTTATTAGCATTTTAACAGTTTGCGAACAATTAAACTTTATTTGAACCTTAAAAACTTGCCGGGCGGAACATCGGGCGCGGATTCTGCGACGGAGCGCCGCTGCACGAGGATAACGCGGCGGACGCCTCTTCATTATGCCGTTTATCCCTTTATGATCGCCGTCGCCATCGTCTCCGCCGTCATCGCCAAATACCGCCGGCGATTGATGGCAGAGTCAAGCCCCTCACACAATAAACAAAACCATTAACAATGTCATGTTCACACAGCCCGTCATTAAAACACACATACTTGCAATGCATTTATTATTGATTAAATTAATGTACAGTTTTAATACCGTATAACTATTAAATTTAATATTTCTAATTGAGTTAGCATTTAAGACGGCCATAAGATTATGTTTTATGTGTACACTATTATACCATAATTATACTACAGATAATTTAAGTTTACAGGCCTGGTTAAAGGTCTGATTAAATTAAATTAAAAAGGATAGAACGCTTGTTTATAATATAAGAATAAAAAATATTAAAATAAAATGCAGGTGTTTCTCATTATTTGAAATTCAGATTATCGTTTGTCCATAAGAATGGATCTTGAAATGGTTTCTAAATATGCTAAAGATTGTGTTCATGCTTTTTCTAAAAATGTTTTTCATAACTATTTTTACCCAGCGCGTGATGAGCGATTGGAAGACGGTGAGCTGGGTGGAAATATTTTTCACATCAACTGGAGATGCTGAAATTTTGATTTGCGAAGATCACATTTTCTTATGAACCAGCGTTTTCGGTAAATATACATTTTAATGAAGTGTCCTGTTTAAAAGTTATTTGCGAATAAAATCGAAAGGTTATTCGTGTTATTAAATCAATTTTTAAGGAGCAGATTTGTTTGCTTTTGTTTCTTAACTAAATTTATCGAGATGGATCGGTAATTAAATTTCACTACAGTCCTCTCCCAGCGTACTACATGTGAAAGTACATTCCCTTTGAACCAGCGGACATCCTCTCCTGCCCCTAGCTTGCTGAGGCTAGCCGTCGTTCCTGGCCAGGCAGTTGCGGTTACACATACGGCGATCTACTGACATCTGCCGGCTGAATATGGAACGTTATTACCTAAGGTTACGCTCACGGTGCGAATTACCGTTTGCCTTCGTTATAATTAAACACCAGAAGGTGAAATAAATTTAGAAGTCAAATTGATTAATTACCTAATCCATTAACAAATTACCTACGGGTCCACTGACAGTCGCAGATCGTTTTTGCAGATAATATTTCGACGGAATGTATAGCTAAGACATTTAAAATACAGCTAAGTTAAGGTATGAGCAGGTACCGAGAGTAATACCGTCACCTACTATTAAGACTTTAATTAACCTATTTTACTGCTAAATTAGAACCTTAACCCAGCACTACCCAGCTATATAATTCTTCTAATATCTCTTTTTCTCGGGTGTAGCAGCCCTCCCCTGGGATTTTAACAACAGAATTCAGGTCAAGTCCCTGTCATCCGCAACCATGATGGTTGATCGCAGTCAGCATGTTACCAACTTATCCAGAGAGCACGTCCAGCAGTTTTTTTCCCTTAGGACTGAGAAGACCACTGGGTTAACTTATAAGGAGGGGCTGGAAATTCCTCTGGTCCGACCAACACTTTGCCCCCTAGTGGTTCAATTTAGACTGCATCGCGGTGCCAGTAGCCAAACAAGACAATCTAGTGTCAAGGTTCACGAAGCCCCTGTAAACACTTGTGCAGATAACACGGGACAGGGCCAGGCGAGGCCAAAAATAAGCAGGATGCAAACGCCAGCGACGCATAAATATAGAGGCAGAGGGAAAAATGCCACAAGTTGCAAATTCCATGAGCATTAAGGAGTTATTAGTGGGACTGTCACCTCATCCATCCACGCACACCTTCCCGTGCCTCAGCAGGCGCACACGCGGACATCAAAAACAGCTCGTTTTCCTTCGTTAGGCTGCCCTATCTGAGCACCGCGGTATCCTTCTCGTTTTCTGCCCCGAAGGTTGGGCGTTCATCCCGGTGCGTCGGGCGCACGATTATGTGCCGCTGGACGAATAGGCTGCTTAGATTAAGCGCTTCTCAGTGGCACTCCTTTCTCCAGATTTTACCTTTACAGAATTTGTTTAATATTTAAATACTTATCCGGCGCAGGCCTGTTTCTGGCAAAAAAGCTTAATATATGCAATAAGTAGTGCTAGTCTAGAGTACAGGAGCAAGTCCAAGTATTTAAAGAACTCCATAAATAATAATAATAATAATAATAATAATAAATATAAGATGCATAAAAATTTCAGCTTATCGTCAAACCTTTATGGGAAAATCAAAATAGCATTTTAAGACTGCTGTGTGACTCAGAATGTCACTGAGTCGAACTCTATTGCACGGATCAAGTATCCTGGAGACGGACCATGTAGTGTTAAGTTTTTATATACGCACAAATATGGTGCCCGTTAATTTTAGCAAGAAAACGAAGACACCCTGAGACTAAGTGCGCATGCGCAGAATATGGACGGATGGACACACAGACCATCTTTCGGTCGCTGTCCTGACACGCGCTCGGCTTCTGGGTGGGCCCACGCCGCCACAGTTACGCAGCGCGCTCTGTGCGTGCGAATCGTTGCCACGGGCTGAGAAACTTGGGCCCTAGAACAGAGGCTTGGCTATGCTTCACAAAAATCTAGCACGTCAGAAATACTGCAATGACTGCCTGTCCCAACAAGCGTGCCGTCATGCTCCAGACGTCTCATAAACAAACTTTTAAATGAATTACCTCACCGCTGGCCCTGTACCATCTGATCATATATTAACTAGCAGAACAAAATCTTATATATTTATTAAATGCTTGTGTATTTCAATAAAACCGACACACCATGAAAAACCCAGTATTAAAAAATACTGAACACAAGCATATTTATTTTATGATTTTTCTATTGCCATATATCAGTGCTACCCACTGTCGCGGTAAAATTGTAGAATTAGCTAAAAAACCAGGAACCTGCATTATCTCAGACAATTAAATTGCTGGGTGGTCCAGTATCTAGCTGGAAAAAGTACAGGACACAGCAAAGCTAGTGAAAGTGTCTTGGAAACATTCTGCTTTCCTGAAGTGTATCTTTTTTAGAAATCCGAAGCCCATTCGGCTTAACCAGCTGGGCTTTATGCTAACCTGCTCTGCTAAGTAGAGGTCCAACAGCTGTCTGGAGGTGCCGGGTGGTAAACTGGAGACATGGGGGGGGTAGCAGGAAGTCAGCTCCCTCCCCCTCTCCCGTGACCCCTACTCACACCTCGGCTATGCGTCCCTGTGAATGCCGTACGCTCGCAAACACACACACATGGGAAGACATACACACAGCCACCCCTACATCCGTAAATACAGATTGCCCCATTTACGGCCCCTGACATCTGGAAAAAGACCAAAAGCAAACTGGAGGTGGTCCTCTTTTGTGTTTTTGTACATTTGTAAAGACAATACGAGCTTGGGAAGATCATCTACGGTGCCCTTGCTGGACCGCAGGCGCTGGATTGGCAGCCATTTTCACAGAGCGAGAGAGAGAGTGAGCGAGGAAGGAGGAGGAGGGAAAGGGAAAATGACACCCAACTGAGTTGGGGTGTAAAAAACACCCAGCCTCAGTCTTGGCATCTCAGGCCTGTAGCTGCCAGGCCCAGGAAATGGCAGGGGAGTGGGGGCTGTAATGAATGCAGGGCCAGGGTGCTGTAATGAATCCCCCTGCCTCATGGCTCAAGGTGGTCTGGGCGAGAAGGAGACGGATCCAGTGAAAGAGGTGGTGACGGGTCTGCGTTGAGGCGCGAGGGTACATGAGAGGAGTTTAAGCTCCTCACAAGCTGAGCAGTATTCCTCTGCTCTGACACCCGTTCCCCCAACCCCTCCCTGGCTCAGCTTACATCCTCACACCCCCCTGCGAAAAATGCAGGGCTGCAGTCCATGAACGAGGCCCCGCCTCCTCACATCCGCCCTCCCCGCAGAGTCCCGGCCTCCATCCTGTTCCTTTGCTTCTGCAGAAATCTGGCATAAGAGCAATATAGATGTTCTCCCACCTCTGGGCGCAAACTGAAAATATTAAATCTTGGAGGGCCTGGTGCACAAATCTGCAAAACTGGAAAAAAATGTGCTGGCCTATACCAGCTTAAAATGTGCTTATTTAAAATGCTCAGTGTTGATAATAAAAGAGCATAATTCCTCAGCATCCATAAAAAGCAGAATTATATATGAACAAATTCATTATATTTATAAGAACTGCAATTAGTAATAACGAATGAAGCATTGTTATTATTGTCACCGTACTGGTATGCTCCTGCCCATGAGCATACATTTAAAAAGATTGTATTTGAAATTGCAATAACGCCAATAATAAAACAGATATGCATTGAAACGTTCGCTTGAAAAATATAGCATTTCCCTCGACTTCGGCAGGCGGCTGTGACGGGCAACTCCGCTAGTATCGCCTCCGTAATTATAGAAGCTTCAACAGAGAGCAGTAAACAGTGTTCCCGTTCAATAAAATTTGGATAAACGCTATCCAATAATTTAGAGCTATAATTTAATTTATTGCCTATTTGTATATTTTAGGGTCTGGATATTAAGTTTCAGTTTTGCCCATTTATAGATTTTGCTGTCGTTTTACTATCGTTCTTCAATAAGCAGATGAATGGAGCGTGACAGCGTGTCTGTTTAAACGGTTTGGCGCAACAGAATGCGTCCGAAGCCTGATAGCCGAATGAAATGTAACGCAGCCACCATCGTCGCAAATGCAAAATGTTAACCGGCCCCCAGGTCCAAGCTGTCGGTTCCATTTTCCGCCACACGATGGCAGACTTGAACTTAAAAAGCGCCCAGCAGCTGCTTCCATTGTCCTGGTGCTCCTGGCTGAAAGACAGGGTGAAGAGTTCACTGCAGAGCCAAGACTCGGATGATGCGCGGCTCATGTCAAACTATAATCCAATTTCCAGCGTAAGTTAATGCAGTGCTTCCAACATGGTATATTACTCGCATCCGAAGAAGGACCCCCCAAATGAAGGAATGCCAATAAACAAACATAATGGACGGTCTTCCATTTGTAACTATTAGGAACACTTAGCCTTATAGGCAACATAAATCTCTCCTATTATCTAAATATCTAAGCAGATATATGCGTGCAGAGGACTATTTGAAATTGTTACAGTTGTTATCATTGTGCTGATGAAATGGCGGCTCTTCATTTTATCCCTCAAGAAAAAATATTTATGACGCAGACCCAGACAGAAAAACAAGTTCATGCATAACAAAGACGCTCCAAACAACCGCAAGACAGCCACCTTGTTAGGCGATCGAAATCCCAAATCTGCCGCACACACTGACGCATGCATACTTACGCACATACGTATAAGCACGGAGATAATGGGGTGAATTCCCTCGCAATTCCCTAAGACCACATGTGGCTTTTATTACTGCGGGGTCAGGGTAAATGCTCGGAGACCGTGGATCGATCAGCAAGCGCAAAGACGCTGGGAAACCAGCGTAGCGGCAGCGAGGGTCAAACCCCGAGGAAGGGCAGCATGTCGGAACAGGTACGTGGGGGAAGCCAGCAGGTCTAACCAAAGACGTGTCTAACCTGCACGGTGTCAAAACAGCAGCAAGTTTCAGTCGCACCACGCCGGAATTTCAGCGTGCCGAAAATTGCACGGTGTTGAGTTTGCAGCCTGTCAGCGGGGTGCTGAAATTGCGGCGTGTTTAAATTATCGGACTTTGAAGCTGGAGCATTCTGAAACTGCAGCGTGTTTAAATTATAATGTCGGGAAAGGAAGTGTATAGTACAGAACAAGGGTCTGTAAGCAACAGTTTGGGCGTATTTCCCCTGAAAGTGAAGAAAACACACTTTAGCCTCTAGGGCTGATGCCCAACACCTGGGTTTTCACACATTGTGTGAAAGGCCTACCGTGTGTGGTAGGCCTACCGTCCGTCTGTCTGTCTAAGTGCATTTTCACATGAATGTGACTTATGCTTGAGGAATGAACAATGTCTATATACTAAGTAGGCCTAGATGTTATGATCAATTTAAAGTGGCTTAAAATATGCATTAAAATGTCTGTAGTAGAAATACACTAAGCGCCGTTGGGAATGATTTGTGTGCCGATGCTCGTTACATGCTGCGGTGACGCAGGGATTTACTTAAGCAACAAAGGCAGAATGGGTCCGGAAGACTGGCGCGTCCTGTTCGATGAGACACTGAGGCCCCCCCGACAGTGCAGCACCGAGGACGCTGTCCTTGGTCTGTCTGACAGCCCTTGTGCCTTTAAGCCGGTGTGAAGGGTGATACCTTTACAGGAGAAGCCCAAAGGGAGAGGGTACACCGCTGTGCTCGGTTTCGGCTGGGTGACATTACAGCATGTGGCCAACAGGGGGCATAACGGGTAATGTCATGTATTACCCTCCGGGTCTGTCCCCCTCCCCCCCAGGAAAAGGAACGTCTCACAAGGTACATACACACTCATGCGCGCACACGCGTCCATTAACACACACACACACACACACACACACACACACACACAGAAATTAGATTAATTTTGTTTCGGGAAAATTAACTCATACCTTAAATCGCATGACTATGTCAGATATGGAAGAGCGAGCCGTCCCGGAAAACACAGAGTACCGGCGACCGCATTGCATTAAGCAGCCGCTCACCGCCTGGGGGACTCGCGCAAATTAAGACAGTAATTATGCCGCACACAATGTTTATGTAGTTATCTTGTAATTCTGTTATGTTTTAATAAACATTTGTTATATCCGAATATAAGATTGCTGAAATAAGATTAGGAACTGAAAAGGGATATCGGGTGTTTGCGAGAGAGCCAAAAAAAGAGCGCGTGCATTCATTCTCCTGCAATTTTCCGCGTTGGCCACCAGTAGGCAGCAGAGGATTGACTCAATGCCACGATGTTGGCAGATTGTGGAGAAGTGCACTCTCTCACGGTGGATCGGGTGGGAATTGTGTTCTAGGAATGGCGGACCAGCGAGACAAAATAGAATGCACTGACCAGGGTAAAGGTACGAGTGCCCCTGTGCCAAACTAAATCCTCCCACAGAGGAATACTAGGAATTATTTCCATATTTACATAAATTCTGGGAAATAAAATGTCTGTAACAGTAGCAGTAATTAGCTGTGGTAGGGTGGGAATGCATGAGAGGATGCAGCTCTGTCTGCAGTTCCGGAGAAATGGAGATGTTTGGGCGGAGGTGGGGGGGGGGGGGGTTGCTGCAGTGACTATGGCATGTTTGGCAGGCAGTGCTAATTAGGAAAGGGGTGGGTTGGGTGCTGGCTAGGAGGGGGGGGTAACTGTAGCTGTAATTCCGGTTTAATGGTTGTGTAATCGCATTAGGCCGGATCCACAGCTGCTGTGACACAGTCCTGCCATCACTTGGCTCCTTTAGTAACATGGCATCTGTCCCTCGGATGACATGAGGCGGGGGGGGTCACCCGGGAAGGTGGTGTAGGGGTTAGTCGGGGTGGTGGTGGTTTTATGGATGGCTGGACCATGTGGAACTTCCTCCCTTTGTTCTTAAAAACCTCTGGGGGTCACAGACAGCTGGAAAAGACAGTCAGGGCCATCATCACGGTCAAAAGCCATAAATGCACACTCTTCCACCCCTCTTGAAAGGTGGAGTAGGTACAATGTTTTGATTCTGATAATGTTGTCGGCGAGATTTGGTAGAAGGGGCCCGATCGTATTGAGGCCTGAACTGGCAAGCAGATCCCGAGTCAGCTGCTTTCCCCTAGCTAGCAGCAGCCCGTCTCAGACTTCCTGTCTGTGACAGTCACTTCCTGTGTTCCGCAGCTTTGCTCGTGCCACTGCTGGGCCGACTAGGGGATCAGCAGTGGGCTTTCCTGTTTCAGGGTCCCGGGCGTGCGACCCAGACTGCACTTCCTGAGCGGCGCAGGCGCCGGGCCCCGGGCTGGCCACCCGATAACAGCCCGCGGCCACACCCACCGCTCCGTACGCGCCCTTTACTGTCAAGGCCTCGGGCCTGGATGGGGGGGGGGGTCACATGTCCCTGTTTTCCAGGGATGGGGTGAGATGTGGTGCCGAGGGCGGCGCGGGTCCCAATAGCACCTGAGCAGGGGGCAGGCCTCCTGACCAGGCACCATGGAGCACCCCTCCCCGTCCTCTGTCACCTGTCCCTTGCCTTCCCCTCCCGCCCCCCACCTTTTCTCTCTGTTTCCTTTCCCTCGTTATTGTTTATCCCCCCTCCCCACAAATTCAAATCGCCCGTTTGCATAAATCCCGTGTCTGGGCACATGCTTCGGCAAGGCTTATTATGGCACCGATACACCTGAGATATATCCTATGAAAATAAACAGATTGGGCGTCACCAGAAAAGGGGGGGGGGAAGAAAAAACAATAGTTTCAACATGTTAGCAGCATTACTTACCGTTTGTCATAATCAGTTTACTTCTCCACCCTCTCTTCACTCCATATCTCCCTTTTCATCTCTCCCTCCCTCCCTCCTTCCTTCACTCCCTTTCCTCCCTCTCTTCCTCACCTCTAGGTCTTCATTTGCCTCTGCCTTGTAATCATATGCAATGAAGATATGCACGGACAACATTTGAATAGGCCGGGGATCAATCAGTGGTCTTAAGTTTATCTGATTTTTATCAAAGCAGACAGAGCCCCCCGGTCGATGGGCAGCGCCCGTGTCAAGTTGACCTTTTCACAGACGCGGGCGGCAGCCCTCCCCCGGGTGTGCCCGTGTCCCCTGTCACGCGCTGAATGGCACGAGTCTGTTCCGCTCAACGACAAAGTATACAGAGACGGCTATATTACGCCGGCGGGGCCGTGACAGGACCCGCGTGTCGTATTTATAAACTGTCCTCCAGCCCTGACACTTTCCCGATGATGACGGCCTAATTTATGCGGCCAAATCTTCTCAGCACAGAAATGAAAGCTAATTGAGTCATTACCCACTAATTGAGGCCGGGGTACCTCGTAAAAATTGGCTCACTTTGTTGCGT
>JAODKN010000046.1:2242434-2261518 GCA_026774425.1 Petrocephalus zakoni
CCCCCACCCCCCAGTTTCCCCCCCCTTTCTCCTCATGGCTGCCCCCCCCCCACCTAGTAGTCATTGCGTTGACGTTGAAGCCTTACTCCTTAAGATTAAGAGGGGGTCGCAGGACTGGTCGGAGCAGGCTGGGGGTATAATTACCTGTCACAGCTGACGTGCGCGAGGAAGGCTTTACTTAATGTCCCGTTGCTTGTCTTTGGAGGATTAGGTAAGGGGGAAAAGGCACCCACTTAAACTATTACCCCCCCTGCTTAGTTTGACCGAGGAGGGGGTGTCGGGTCAGGTATGAGCAAAGAGGAGGAAATGGGAACAGGTGTCGGGCTCCAGGAGTTTGTAGAAGGCTGAGTGTATCTCCCGTGTGTGTGTGTGTGTGTGACAGCGGGCGCGTCGATGATTTGTGCTGGAATCAATGGCCGATTATGACATTAAATGTTTATAAGCATCGATCCCCCTGGGCGAGATCCCGGAGCAGGCAGCATTTCATATACATAATGCACAGAGATCAACGGTCAGAGTGATGGATGCCCAGCGATCTCCGATAGCGCAGCGGAAGGGGAAACTCGGAAAGGGGTCTTTCGAAGCCTTCAGACTGGCCCCCGACACACACATACACACACATACACACACACACACACACCCACGTACCTATCTAAATGGGAACCATCCATTCACTTCTATAGGAAAAACCCTAATCCCAGTCACAACACCCTTAACCCTTACCCAGCCCTAACCCTAACCCTAACCTTAACCCTAAGTAACCAACCCAAATACATTTTCCCTTGGCATTTTTCCTTTTTTGATTGCATTCACAGATTTTTTTCTTTTAATTGGACCTGATAAAATGTCCCTAAAAGTAAGGAAGCTTCAGGTTTTACCACACTTTGGGGACATTTTGGTCCGATCTATGCAAACCCCGAGACACACACAGACACACACAAAGATGGGTCCAAAACAACACCGCTATCAAAAGCCGCATTTGGAGGTTAAACCTGAGTAAACGGATCGAGTGCCTCTATGAGTCTCACTGCAGACATTTTCGGTCATAAACGGGTCAGACGACGAGCTAAATTTATTTACAGATGCCTCCCATTCGTCTCGCGGCTGCCGTCTCCTTTTTTCATTCCTTCCATGTTTTTGGATCCTGCCTGCATGTTTTGGAAGCCTGGTAACTAAAACTGAAACGTTCAGCCAGCCCTTCCCCGAACGTGTCCTCAGCTGCGAATGCAAATCCATGCTGGCCAGCAGCCACTGGCTGGAATATAGGCCCGGCGGGTGTTTGCCAAACATTTGCCTGCTCATTGTCACGTGTGTGATTTACGTCCTTCACTGTAGGGGGGCACATGGTTGCACTCTGCCACGGGGCAGAAAGACTCAGGTGAAAAATATTCCCATACCTGTGTCTAGCGATAATTAGTCTCAGCCGTCCCGAATTTCCCAGGCTCTGAATGTATGTCTCTATCGCTTGCAGCCAAGCCAGAGACATGTTCAGGCTTTGAACGGCGAATGCACTCATACTTTCAGTTTCTTGAAAAATACCCTAAAATTGCTTTTTTAAAATCCTTCCTTTTCCTATTTTGACCTATTCCTGTTGTCCCCTCTCCTCTGGTAAAATGGCCGACCCTCCTCTCAGGGCCCAGGCTTCTTCCTCAGCTGTGTGTGTGTGGATTATGTTTATATTACATTGTGGGGACCAAATGTCCCCGGAAATGTGATTAAAGACCTGTTGTTTTTACATTGTGGGGATTATTTGTCAGGTCCCCACAAAGTTCTGTGAATGAAATTTAAAAATTTTAAATTCCAAAAGTTGTATTTTGTTTGGTTACTTATGGTTAAGGATTGGACTGGGTTGGGATTAAGTTAGGGGTCATGTTAGGAGTTTTTCCCCAGAGAAATGAATGGAGAGTCCCCACAAAGATATTACAAGTGTTTGTGTGTATAATAAGCTATACACAAAAATGTGTGTCAGTGTTCTCAAAGGAGATCAAGGTGTGATGTGCAAAAAGAAGCATTGTACTTGTCCAAATGACAAAGTATCATTTAATCATTTCTTCTCCTAGCTGAGGTCAGAGTCGGAGTCTCTGTAACTTCTCTTTATTTAGATGGATGTTAACTGACTAGAATCAAAGGTCCTTCATGAACCCGGAATCAGTGACCCTATTCAAAAATGAAATATGTTATCTGAGGATACAAAACCTGTTCCCTTCTGATATTTAAACTGGCAACCACATGGCCTCCTATCCGGGTCCTCGTTCTGGGCATGTGAGACCATCGCACTCTGGAGAGGTGCAGCTCTGTTTAGTTTGAATCTTTAGTTCAAGAAGAAGGCTTTTCAGGCTCCCCAGGGCCTACAGGGCTGTGCTACTGCGGACAGGATCTCCGATTTCCGCTCGTTTTCCCAGAATGCCCGGCGCACCCGGGAGTGCGCTTCCAGGAAAGTGTCACATACTCCCGGGAGATGGCCCCGGTCGGCTGCTGCAGATGGGATGCACATTCCGGCACTGTGCGGTATTGCGGCAAGCAGAGTGAGCAGCACGTCCTCAGTGGCGGCCGTCTCAGCAAGCTGATCGCAGCCGCACGCGATGGTGGTAACAGCCAGTGTGATTTCTGACAGGCCAGCACTTTTTTTTGTCCCCTTAAAGAGTGATAGACAAAATAAATGCACACGTTGTTATTCCTACTCGTTCTCTTATAGGACCGGGGGCGCTGCGGTAGAGATGGTCCTGTCAGAAATCTTCAGTTTTTAAAGTGGCCCAGTTGTGACTCTCAGTCTGGCATCAGGACACAGCTGACGTCACCCCGACGGGAGATGACAGTCCTTAATCTGAAAGATGAGGCGTGCAGTGCCGCGTTTCAGGGGACATGCCTGGCGCTCCGGAATAACTGCCAGCCCGCGTCTCCCGGCCCCTCAGCCACGGGAGGAATTTGTCGCTGCGCCTTTGCCGGAATGTTCTGAGGGCGGGCTTAACAGCTCCTCCTTAACTAAAGCGAATGGAGTACAGATTGGCGAACTGCTAAAAGTCTGGGGGAAAGTTTTGGAAAGACGCCGGCAATCCTGATCCGTAACGGGAATCTCTCGGGGGAGACGACGGAAACGAAAGCAAGAGAGAGTTTCACTTTTCTTTAAATGTCGGCCCTTTGACACGATGCACAAATCATGTGTGCTTTTCCCTGCTGATGATATAACCATAAAGAAAACAGAGCCCCCCCTCCGAACCCCGTCATAGCTCATGTCTCGTTATTTACGAGTCGTCTGTTCATTCCCACGTACCCAAGTCTTTTATTTTGAGGCCTTTTGCCTTGGAATAGGCAGGGGACACATTGCATTCTGGGAGAATGCCTCACGAGCTTGACAGCAGATGGCAGATGATGGGGACGTTCACTTTGAAAGTCGCCTTTCCTGTTTTTCGTTCCCTGTTTTCCCTTTGATTGATGGCTTCCCCTTGGTTCACAGCAAACCCTCTTATTTTACACGAAAATCATTCTTCTCGTTCTGGTTTCAAAGCGAGAAAAATAGCCGGGGAAATAACGGCGCGAGGACATCGCGCCATGTCAGTCCTTCGTCATGACCTGAGGGAGGAGCTCAGCGGGGAAGACCTGAAGCAGCCCTGAGTCACTCACCTGCGGTGTTCCACAGCCACAAAACCGCACAGTCATACGAAACGCAGTCCAAATCTCCCGCAGAGGAAACACCTGATCCAGCAGGACGACCCCTCCTATACCGCAGAGACGCGGCATGGCTAAAACATCTGCTATCTTTATAAAAATCCAGCACAGACCTGTTTGCAAACAAAGAAGTTGCCTGAAAGAGCATTATGGGAGAACAAAGACCACCTTTCTGCAGGAAGGACCCCCAAGCATGCCTGAGAAGTGTCTCTGTCACACGGCTCGCATGTCAGAGCTTCAAACGGACAGCGGCAAATAAATAAATAACCCAATTAACAAATTTATCATGTTGTTACAAATTTCTAGCCGACACCATTAGTCATTCTGCAGAATGGGCGGCGTTATTAATCAATACGGACTTTTCCTGAAAGAGGGCCATACTGTCATCATCAAGATTAATTAACACATTTCTTGCATAGATTAGGCTCAAAGTGTCGTTTCCACGGGAATGATTGAGCCGCGGCGGCAGAAACTCCATGCCTGCACTCCGGCCCTCATGGGGGTAAGTAGGCCACTCCCCCCCCGCGCTATCAACCTCTGTCTCCCCCCAACATCAACAAGGCGCTGGCTGCGTTCATTTCAGGATCCTCACGAGTCCCACGGGGCTCCTTTGTAAGACGTGTGGGACGACACGCACCGGGCACATAGCCATATGTTAGGGGACGAAACTGGGACATTCTTATGTCTTCACGCGGAAGCAAATTGTGGCTTTTTATTGGTTGCTAGGTAAGGTGAATACAATGCCATTGGTGGACAATGCAACATTTTTTTTCTCCTCCCCTCCATTAAGCCTTGCTGCGATTGGGCGATCAGTTATAATGATTGCAATTATATATTAATCAACAGACAACATAAAGCATAACACTAACAACAAGTAATAACATTGGGTTGTATAGTGGAAAGTAATAGAGAATTACTGCATTAAACTGAATTATTTACTAGCGGGGACCTGCTTAGCGTGAGACTGTGGCTGATTCTTGCCAACGCCTAGGAAATGTTTGCATGGTCACCAACAGGAGGCGCTGCACTGTTGTTCCAATGGGTAGAGCGTCAGCTTAAAGGAGCCTTCATTTTGATTCTCCGTCCAGTTCTCCCCTTTTCCTTGGTGCAGATCTATGACACCTAAGCGACACGCAGTGGTTAATGATGTGGTGAAAAACACGTGGCTGTGTTTCGGAAGGTTGTGGGTTCAAATCCCATTATTTGCAGTGTAATGGCATCACCTTTAGGCACTGGGTGCTGTCTGACTCCACCTGCATGTCTTGCTGCATAATGGCAGCAGAAACTTATCTGAGCACCACTTGGGGGCCACTGGCATCCTGGCACTCCATGCAGCGCTGGACCACTTCCTGTCGGGAGATGGCTTATTAATAGCACGGGAGAATGCGTGCTCGATTCCCTGCGCGCCTGAGAACCTGTGTGTGGGCACTGCGTCAGCCTAAGACAAGCCGTACAGCTTCAAAGCGGAGCTCAGGTCACTGCGAGTTTGCAGCCCCCTGTGCCGGTTTGAGGGCTTCTGCTCAGTTTCCCTAATCTCAGGGTCGTGCCTTTTTTGAATCCCTAATATTATTTATTTATCTAATCCATTTTGTCCGTGACCCTATTCTGTCCCGTTATTCTCTCATGCCGATTTATTTTAGAAGCATGGTTAAGTGGCCCCATAACGTCATGATAATATTGGGTTGCACATTTCGGGTGGGACTTGAGGGAGGGTGAGCAGAAGAGGGGAAAAAATGAACTTATCTTCCAAAGAAAGTATTAAAATAACACCTGGATGGAAAAGGATTTGGGCAAGATGTTCCAGCAAATCCCAAATGCCTACAGGAGTTGGTTACAGGCCCTTACTAGCAGAAACATACTTTATTAGACAGAAAAGCTCCATACTCAAATAAATTCAACATTGTGGCTGAATCATTGTGCCGTTCAGTCATTTACAGTCATTTAAAACTCTAAACGTTGCAATTATCACGATCGCTAGGATTATCAGCCCACATAAACATCTGTATTAATGAATGACATGGGAAGCATAATAAGTCTATAAAATAATGCATTGAAATGTTTTAATGGTAATCTGGGGCACTGCTAGAGATTTTGGGCCCCGGGAAAGCATGTTATAATGGGCCTCCAACCAAGACTAATCCAATTTTATGTTTCAAATTTTTTTAGGGCCCCTGTCAATCAGTTGGGAGGAGTTGGGTTAACTTCCTGAAGGTAAGTATGAACCCTACTGGAATTAAAGAAAGGTTCACCCCAGAAAAACATCTTATAAATTTATTCTCCGGAATTGTGGAGGGTTTGGGGTGATATTCATGGACACCCGTGCCCCCTGCCCTTTAATCCGCCTCCATTCCAAGCCCTTCCCCTCGTCATTCCCATGAGTGTGAAAAGACGCGGCAGCACAAAGAGCAAGACTGTGACATCACCGAAGGCACGGCCATACACGCCCGGTAACGGAACTCGCGGTAACCATGACAACCAGCCAGCCTAAAGCCAGTGCATATTCCACGTCGAGGCATGCTGTCACCGAGCAACTCAGCGGTGGAGAGATATGAAACTAGTAAAATTACTTTGGTGTGATTCTGTCTCCGGCACTGCCAAGCTTGTCAAAGATGAGATCCCATCTCTTAATAACAAACCGGCTCTGTCGCCTCCTCCATCGCATCTGGTCACGTCTACAAATCAAAGGTGTCACAAAGACACGCATCGGTATCACTGTCGAGAATGGGGGGGTCGGTGGGGAGCGTGATTGATCAGAACTCAGAAGAGCAGCATCTTTTTGCTGAGGGATTTAATCAGAATCAGATCTGCTCTCAGGCTGGATTACGTGTGAAAACATCAGCAGGGGAAACGACAAGTTTGTCCGGCAATCGACTGGGGATTCAAACCCAGTCAATTTTGAGAATTTACTTCGACGTGAATTTAAAGTTCTGCGTAACTTTGTATTTAACTGATAGAAATTCCCAGGCAACGTCAGCTGGTATGATTCTCAAACTTATTGGTTGGGGTCGTTTAACAAAGATCTGCCTTAGTAAGTGTATTTTAACAGCACCAGCTGAGTTTCAGCTCTTGCACGAAAAATTTTAGATGCGCTTCTCAGTCTCAAATTTGGGTGAAAGGCCATTATTGCTGGACTAAATTCATGTCTTTCTCACTAATAGGACATTAAGCATTAAGGCGTGTGTTGATGATGCCATTGCAACATGGCTTCGATTGGCTGTCTCTGTTAATGTCACATTATTCATGAGCCCGCCATCTTTTCCATGATGAAACAGCCCTCACTTCACCGTCTGGAGCTCCACTACCACCGACCAGTGCCAGGAGTATGGCGATGAGACGTTATTGCCGCGACGTTCCGTGTTTAATGTCCGCCATTAGTTAATTACTTAATCAGTGCACATGGGCTTAATTACAGCATCACAACACACTCTCAAGCTCAGAAGAAGTACTGTCTGGGGGCTCGTTAATTACCACGGTATTCATGCCTACTTCTGCCCGGGGCGCTAATTAACAGGCTAGGTGCAGACGTGGCTGGACTGAGGCCAGAGCTGGGGGATTTCCCGGGGGAGGGGCAGAAGGCGGGGCAGAGATTACATCATTTATTTGTCCAATGATGCCCTTTATCCAGGGCAAATGGTGTTGAGTCTCCTCCGTACAGGACTGTACTCTTCTCGGGGTATTAAAATAATGTTACATGGTACAGAACTAATATAGTGATATATAAGCAGCATATATAAACAGAAGTGGTAAAACAGAGATATAATACTATGAGTACAGGAGTATACTAAGTATGTAGGAGTATGTATGTGTAACAGTGTGGTACAGTATAGTAATAGTAGTAGTAGTATAGTACAGAAATAGTACTATAGTGCAGTGGTGTAGTACAGTATGATAATGATACCATAGTAATACAGTATAGTGCATGACCCCCCACAATGTGCCCTGCAAACACGGATGTCGTTTGAAACATTCCAGACCAGCCCATTACACGAGCAGACCAGCAGCTCTGACTGTGGTGTTTTCTTATGGGTTTACCGCTGCTCACCGGGGAGGTCCATGGTGATTAACTGCCACTGAGTGGGGGGGGGACGGGGCAGTGCTGTGTAGCGTAATGGCATCCCATAATCTCGCACTCCTCCACCTCCTGGCTGTCTGCAGTAGCTTGTCCGTGTGCACGGGCCCGTCACCGTGCATTCGCTGATGCAACGTCGTCGCATTGGCAGTGCCGGGTACATGCATCTCTGTCAGCACTTGGTGGGGGGGGCAAGCTCGAAGCTGAGGCCCAGCAGGCTGTCCTGGGCCATCGCAGCATCCGCGGTTCCCGCCGGAGAGTGAGGTATTCCTGGTACATTTAACCCCAATTCAGTTAATCAGTTCCGGGCGGTGAAAGTAGGGGTGGAACGAAATGCAGCAAATGACTTATCTGTCAGCGAGCACCACGCACTAAAGGTCCATTTGCACATCCTCAGAAGGGAGAGCACAAAAAGCTGATGAAACGGAACCACGGTGGAACTGAGAACCAGTAATGTGAAACCTAGAGCCACCACAGTAAAACCTAGAACCATCCATCCATCTGCCCACTTCCTGCTTGTCCTATGCAGCGTTGCAGGGAATCGGTGCCTATTCTGCAAGTAATGGGTGCAAGGCAGAGAATACTGCAAATCCATCGCGAAAGACCTAGAACCGCTACAGTAAAACCTAGAACCACAGGTATGTAAATGTAATAAGTGGGCCTTGTCCGCAAACTAGGAGTAATTTTCAAGCGAATGGCAAAAGAGGAGAGAATTCAGTTTCGTAGGAGACCGGAGCCGGGTAGCGCCAGCGCCCCACTGCCGCGCGGCTATCAGATGTCTCCGCAGCAGAGTGTAAGTCGGCCGCATGTGGTTTTATCAGTCTGTAACAATATGCAATTTTTCACCAGCTGTGGAGCCTGGTCTCCCTCTGAATGAAAACACAGATGAGGTGATTTGCTCAGCATAATACCGAGGAATGGCTACGCTGAGATAGAGGGACGGGCGCAGAGTGAAAGGAGGAATGAAGATGGGGAGGGAGGAGAGAAGGAGAAGTTATTAGAGGAGAGAAGGGCTGGCGTCGGAGCGCTCTCCAGTTTCCGAGCCGTGTGGATGACAGCCATTATGTCCAGTTAATTTGGACAAATGTGTGTAATTGTGCCGGGGAATGATGGATCCGGAATGATCCGGGGAGGCGAGCGGCAGCTGGCATGTCTGTGTGTGTGTGTGGAGGACAGTCGTGTCCCTGGTCCCTGTAAGGCTGTCAGGCGCAGAGCGCGTCCCTCAGACTCCGCCCCCGATGATACCCAGACATCTCCTCCCTCCCCTTTCCACAGCAGGGCAATCCAGAGATCGGTCTCTGCCATGTCCTCTTCTACAGAGACACGGGCGTGTGAATGCACACATACACACGCACATGGACATGCACACGCACGTCCTGTACGAGGAGGGCCACTTGATCTTTTAGGCCAGAAATTTATGATGCTTGCCACGGTTTGGGGGGGGGGGGCGGTTGCAATGTTGAAGCTTGCCGCAGGGAGCGGGTGGGCGGATGGGCTGGGGGGCAGTGTTGAAGGTTACCTAAGATGCATCATGGGCTTTAACTAGCCCTGAGAAGGAGCCTGGGACTCAAATGGTCCTCCAAGACTCTCCCTGGGACATGCAAAAAAATATATAGTACCTGCTCCACTAAACCACAAATTGTGTGCAATGGGACCAAAGTCTGTAACCCTAACCTCCCCTAATGTCCTGTAAATAAATACCACAGATGTCAGATGGAGATTTTAAGAGGTACGCAGAACAGGAAGTGCCAGGTTTGTTATTTAAAAAAAAAAAGTAATCATCTTGGAAATATTAAACCATCCTCTCCTTCTAGAAAAGAAAAACTGGAAAGAAAATCTCACCTCAGAGGGCCCGGAGTCCTACGGTAAAAAAGGTGATGGCGTTTATTATACTGCGGACATTTTAGGAGATAAACTCAACATTAAATGAAAGCTTAAAAAGCAAACAGCTTCCCGAAAAATCCGTCACCGCCGAGCTGGATCCTGTCCATCACGCGACGGTACATATTCCACCCTTCTTAAATTATTCATTAGTTAATTAGGAGACTTCTTAGTATGCGAATTCGACTTGCATAAAACATTCCTCTCATCTTATATTAAAGAACTGGGTCAGGACGTCGCCAGACTCGGAGCATGAATTCAGTACAAAATTTAAATAGTTTGGTATCACTTATGTAAAGTCGCCAGAGAGCAAAGAAACTTCTGTGTGGCTCAGCAGATTAGGAGGTTCAGTCTGATTGGCTGGTTATTGGATCAGATCCTGGGGTTGACAGAGTGATTTCAACATTGGATCCCCGAGCAAGACCCCCAAACTGCTCCAGGGACTGTCTCATCCTGCTTTCTCAAAAAATGGATGGATAAAACCATGTGCTGAAGAAATAATAATAAAAAAACGTATTGCTGTGATAGCTATAGTAATATACAGTTTGGGTTAGAGGTCATTTTTGCTAGTTAGGATCAGAAACTGAGAGAATGGAAATATCACTCCAGTGAGCGTAGGTATAAGCAATTCTTGACTGACGTAAGTTATTGGTTCCAAAAACTAGTATGTCAAATTTTGTAAGTCGAATTTACCCTCCCATACGATTAAAGACACCTTACAGCAAAAACACTTAAGCCAGAAATATACTGGTAATATTTTTGAAAAAAGACACATTAAATAAAGTGTAAATTTACTTACGGGCTTGTGTTGCATTTTAGCATTAGCGCTTCCATAAACTGCATGAATCTCGGGTATATTTTGCGTAAGTCCAGAGCTACTTAAGTCAGGAGCTGTCTGTATGTCTATAAACTGAATAAACGTATGAAAATGAGAGCAAACAAGGTGTTTAGAGTAACTCATCATTCGGCATGTATACGCAGAGGCAGGGACACAAACAGATGCGCCGCTGACGTATCCGCTGATGGCCATTGGATTCGGTTTAGCGATAGCTAAGGGCACACCATCTGTTCTCCCACTCTGTCCGTATGGGACTTTCCCTGAGTGAAAACACACACGCAGACAGAGATGCCACCAGAGCTGACAGAAACCATGCCCTTTGCCGGCTAATTTCTTTAACTAATAAGCCAGTTTGCCGTGCCAGGGTCCACGGAAAGTGCACCTGTAAGGGCAGGTGGTCCGGCTGCTCCAACCTGGCCCCAGGTCAGCGGCAGTGGGGATGGGGCAGACGGTGTGGTTGAGCGTTGGCTGAGATATGCATGCGGGCAGAAACCGTGCACGTCTGCAGGGGGCGCTGTGGGGCTCAGCAGGTTAGGTCCCTGTGCCTCTGGTCAGAAGGTCGCCTGTTCCAATCCTGTGCTCAGCTAGGGTTTTAACCTTCTGAGCTGCGCGCCCTGACCTATGTATTCAAGAACTTCCTCCTGGGATCAGTAACATTTATCTTGATCTCTATATGTGTATGGATGTCTTGAAAAATTCAAAAAACAGATTCCAATATACACATGGCAAATAAAAACTTAATTAGAAAAAACACACACACATAAAACACACACACATTCTGAACACAAAGCGTGCGTGCTCTTAGGTTAAAGCCAAACATCACCCACACTCCACAACATAATCAGACCCATGACACAATACTATACCATAATGCGACTCTCTCATTGTCTAAAGAACGACTAAGGAGATCTGAAGTCAACATTTGGCTGCTGCGGTGAGTGGCCTTGAGGGCTTGTTTGGCCTGAAATGATAGCGCCAGTATGAGTGTAAATTATGTAGGTCACGTACTACCATGAAGCATGGACCTTTCTCGGAGAGAGCGGGACTCTGCACAAACACAGCGCAGTCATAGATTATTATGTGTATAATAGATACACATTAGGGGCTATATTTAAACGCACACACATCTTAATACATTTTAGGGGTGTGAAAGTGAATATTAATATGGCTAGAGTCCCAGGTGGGAGGTGTCAGGAAGACCGAGGGGGGGGGGGGCGGAGCTCGGTGCTTTATTCACAGATTTGTGGTGAGTGTGGCAGTGGGGCTGGTTCATGATCACGCTGCCCGTGTCCTGGGGGGGGGTTTCTTAAGCCATTAAGGGAGTGGCCACCGTGACGTGTGAGACCAGGCCATCCAGCGCCGGGCAGCACTCACATGATGCCTCCTGTCCTGGTTTTCCCCGGATTGTCCTTTTTTGAGCAACTGTCCCGGAAAAATTATATTCATTCTTTTTTTGTGAAAATGTACATGATTTCGTAGTTTCAAATAAATCCTCACTTGGTTTGCTTCTGCTGTTGTTCATCCTTCTTCCTGGTTACGTTTAAACATCCAATCCCGTGTCAGTAAAAAGGGGTAAAACAGCGACGATACTTTTATTTGATTGGTAGCAGAAATATGAGCGCTTGCCTTATTGGCTAGCAACCGTCCACAGCCACGCCCCCACTGTGACTGACTGCTGGCTAGAGGTAGCATTAGTCAAAGGAATAGGGAGTTGTACAAATATTAGTATATTCAATAGTATAGCGCGGTATATGATATATTTATAAAAATGGTTTAACCCCAGCCCCCCCCCGCCCTAAACTGGGCTCCCCTCAGAAGATGGTGCCGTAGGCAGCAGCCATGTTTACCGCCACTCAGACCATCTATTCATGTGGGGGCCCCCTGATGGCCACAAACAGTCAGTTATTTATTTATTTTTTGAAACATCTAGGAGGGGGAAAAGTGCCTTTTTGAGTGTGGTCCTAAAAACAACAAAGCCACCCCTGGCCCAGGGCAGCCATCCAACTGTGTATTGACTGGCAGTGAGGCCATCTATAAGACGGGCCGCCCCACACGTGTTAGACCAGATCCTCTACAAGCAGCCGCGTGCAGCTGAAAAGCCGTCCTTCTCACCCACAAACTCATAGTGCCTGTGTTCTGACCGCTTCTTTCTCAGACGCATCAAATCCACAGGATGCTGTGACTGCATAGTGCTGTCAAGCGGTACAGCAGGTTTGCGAGACTCCTAAATCAGAAGCAGGGGTCATGTGACCTCCTGGCCACTGGGTACCGCCCACATAGGTAACAAACCTCTATCAGGCAGGGAGGGGTGGGGGGCTAGAAAGGCCATGTTTGGTTTTATATCAACACTGGAAACAAAACAACCCCCCCCGCTTTCATTTGGCAGCAATTACACGGCCGAGCAGCTGAGGTGTACCCCGCTCAGCCGGCGACAGACCCCCCCTTGATACGATATTTATTATCTCCCCGTGCCGCCGAACCGCCTTCCATGCCTGCTGAGTAAATTACTCAAGGTGCAAAATAAAAAGGCCAGACGAGATAATCTTATCAGGACTTTGGAGGTTAACACAGAAGGAGGGAGAGGAAATGCCTCGAGTGAGGCGAGGGCCTCCTCACGGGCGGGCGAGCGAGGCGAGAGCAAGGCGAGGGCCTCCTCACGGGCGGGCGAGCGAGGCGAGAGCAAGGCGAGGGCCTCCTCACGGGTGGGCAAACGAAGCGAGGGCCTCCTCAAAGGCGAGCGAGTAAGGCAAGGGCGTCCTCACGGGCGGGCGAGTGAGGCGAGGGCGTCCTCACCGGTGCCCATCCAAAAAGCAGTGGCCTGTGCCGCGAGGGTCTCCCTCTAGGTGCAGGTGTTGCCTGTCCTGAGGTTTCCTGGCGAATTTAGATGGTGCGACAGATTTCCTCCCAGGAGGAAACGACCCAGACAAGCTCTGGACGATCGGTCTTCCTATGTTTTGTGCACGTTCCCTCGTAAAGTCAGTCCGGGTCTTTTTGACAGCCGTTATCCGCATTTGGCAATAGCTGAGCGTCGGCGCCGTTTTCTCAGCGAAACGAATTGGTGGTTTTTGGTTCGGGAATAATTACTGGCGGCACCTGTTCTGGAGGGGGGGGCGGGGGGCGTGCTAGAGCAGGCAGGTTGCTATTCAAATGAAAGAGCCTGGCCTCCTGCTGGACTTTAAAGGGAGCGCCCCCCCCAGCTCAGTGGGTAGTGCTTGGCCTCATGGGTTGTGGGTTTAAGTCCAAGCCCCATGGATCCGTGACCCTAAACTAACATGTGTGTGAGTGTTAGGCCTCGCAACCCATCCTGGATTTCTCAAATGGCATTGGCTCTACGCCCACTGCAACCTTATACTGGATATACGGTTGGATGGAGGGATGGTTTCTATATTATTCTGGGATTTTATATTTTATTCTATGAAGTTTCACCAGTTTAGCTTTGGTTGGGGCAGCCTTGGCAGGAGGACTGAATCAAATGAGGTTTTTTAAACAGATTTTAAACATCATTATGCATTATTATGAGCTCCTCATGCTTAGTATCACGAATGAGCATTTCTATTGTGAATAAAATCACAGTCGAGATACAATCTCCCACCTGCCACGCCACGTAAGTGCGGTAATGCCGGGCCCCGGCACCCGCTGCCCCGCGCCTACTCCAGATCACCTGACACAACTCATCTCCCAATAGCGCCTCACGCATCGCAGCCGGCCGCGGCTCAAAGCTCCATTCCCCCTCAGACGGTGCCACCCCCGTCGGCCGTGTTACCCTGTCGCCACCCGTGCGAGAAAATGCATCTGAAATCAAGGTGAAAAGCTTTATTGCAGCCGGGCCCCACGACGGTGTTTAACTCGCGCTCTTGGACTGACAGCGTTCCTGGGAGGATCTGAAGGGGGAAATGGAAGGTGACGTGCGAGAGGAGCTCTGTCAGCAGGCCGCCGTGGGCCATGCTGATGGCTCCAGGACCTTCCTACCGTGCCAGACAGGTTGTGTGCTCAGCTACTGTCAACATTTACAAACACAGTCTTTACCCATTGACTTACGGTGCCACCAGACACCATAATATATTGTATAGAATGCCTCACTGTAATTCTCTGCCCTCATAAGCCAGCATAATATGCAAATTTTATAATTTTACTTAGTCTTCTTCGGGTGGGGTATATGAGTCATGTCACAGGAAGTGGTGCTGAAGACCAGACTCATGTGGCAGGAAGGAGGTGTCAGCTAACTGAAACAACAGACCTTTGAACTGCTGTCACTCAGCAATGAAATTCAGCCACTACTATGCCGGGTTGGAACAAGCCGGCCCTCTGTCGCACCGACTTCCCAATCTCAGGCACACAACATGTCTGGCCTTTTCCCCTTAAGGGCCGCAGTGACATCTCAGGCACAGGAAGGTAATCAGGATGAGGCCAAACTGCGGGACACATAGGCAGCTCAGGGCTTCACTGAGATGTATAGCCTTTTACAGCCGGTTACCGAGGGGCAAAACCAGCATATTTCAGTAAACTATCAAGTTAAAAATGTTCTACTAGGTCTACAGGTCCTCCAGCTTTTAAATGTCAGGGTAAGAAATCTGCTCTGTGGAAGCGCTGCTCCTTGTGGATGGAATTTGTCCAGGTACCAGGATCCTCTTCTAGAGCAGCACATGGGATGGTGAACATCCTTGCAATTTGTCTGTCCGGCACAGTTTGTGCGAGCGCAGCTGCGGGCGAGCTCCCGCCGAGAGGGGAAAAGGGAGGCCGAAGAAACAGGCGGAGGAATGATGACAGGGAGCCGCTGTGAGCCCATGTGGTCTGGGCGGGGGCAGCGCTGCGCCGATCCGATCCGATCCGCTCCCAGGCACAACATGTGGGACCCTTAGTCACGCATTCCGGCACCGCTGGCACCGCGGCCTCCGGGCTGGGTCCCAGCCGGCCAGCGGGGAGCGTTTCGCCGCAGGACGGGAACTCAAAAGATACTTCACTCCCAGACACGGGAACCAAACCGCATGAGTCTAACCACAAATCACACTGCATTACAGGCCTGGGAAAATATGAAAGCCGTAAGATTTGGTACCGCTGCAGGACGGCGTGCCGGTTCCCCCGACTCACACAGGTCCTCGCGGCAGTAAGCGGGGAGGAAGAATGGGCCCCCTGCCGCTCTAACACGGCCCAGACTCCAGCGCCTCCGCTTTGAGACCGCGGTACGGTGCCTGTAATGCCGGCCTCACCCCACAATGACTGACTCTGGTTTGATCTAACCACGTCTTTGGACCTTTTAAAGGCACGAGATCACCACGGTTCCAGGCTGTGGTGGAGTCCGCCGGCTTATTCACACTCTGAACTGGGTTCAGTGTGGAGTCCTTCTCTGCAGTCACGGAAAATCCGGCATACGGCCGCATGTTTTACTGGAGCGATTCAGCCTAAAGAAAGTTCTTGAGACACAGCGCCGGCAGTATGACACTAAGCATTAAATACGCGTGTTCCTTATTCAGGAGGTGCTATAGCGGCGTGTTCCGCTAACCGGCTAGCTAGCTACAGTCTTGCAAGTAATTTATTTAGGACGCTATTCCACTGCACCAAGTTCAGAACTGTGGTATGGTGAGCGGTGGAAAAGCACCTTTAGTTTGTGAAACATCTCAGGAGGGGCGGGGGACCCTGGAGCAACTTCTTGAGTGAGAGTCTAGAAGCAACCAACCCACCACTGCGACCTCCAGAGATTTGACCAAACAACTTTATGGTTCTACATATAAAGTCTGAAATTGTGCATTCCGTGCCCTCCACCATATATTCAGTACACAGATTAAGGGCAGCTAAGGTGAACAGTTTGTCATACTGCTTCTCCAACATTCCTGTCTCTCCAGTCACATGACCATGAGAGCAGGGGAGGTTGCCAGTCACATTCGGCGCCAGCGCCCACTTCCGCTCACACGGACACTCTTACGACGGTGCCCCTCTTAAAGCCTTGGAGCCAGCTGTCCCTCATCCACCCGGCCGGCATGTCACAGTCACATACACTCAGATTAATTCCAGACCGGATTATGTCACTTGCAGACAGATGGTGCTCCTCACCACACGACATCGTGTGACACATAATGGCTCTAACTGCAGATGTAAAGCAGCGTTTCATATCAGCTCCTAACTGGTTCCATTCATTCCTGTTGATTGTTGCTTTGTTTCCACAACAGTTTTTAATAATCTCGATTTTTATTGGTCACATTTACGACAGCAGACGGCACATACTTGCATGGAATTCAATGCGCCCTGTCTTTTGAATCTGAGTCTATCCCAGAATGCAGTTCGGTGGTGAATGAGAGCTCTGATTGGCTCTTGATCTGGTGTACATGTAAGCCCCACCTCCCTCCAGCGCAGTGACTAGGAATCCGCCATTTGTCCACAAGATGGCGCCGGGCCTCTGGCACGCCCCTTCCCCTGAGAGCCCTGAGAGTCACAGCAGCTGTGTTTCTGCCTCATGCATATTCGGATGCAGCGCCGGGCCTGCCCAGCAACGCGCAGGTCACATGACCCCAGGCCACTGGCTGCATCTCGGACATGCCAGTGTCTGCCCGAACAGGCATGAGCGAACAGGAGCGTCTGACCCACAAATTACAATAACCCTTAAATCAGTAGTTAATAAAAACTAGAGATTAACATTAGCATCTTCGAAAGGGCATGTTTCTCATAACCACGCCCCCCGACAACGTCGAAACATAGCAACTGCACCAAAGCTGAAACCGGAAAAAAGGGCTCGAGTCAGAAAGGTTTTTGACCGTCCCCCCCTATGTGTAGTAAATTAGGTAGGAAAATTATGTTTTTCTCAAAACCAAACGTATTTTAACAAAGATATTTTGCCACGAGATAAACCAGATCCAGATTTCGGTTAATTCTGGTAAACTACGCAGTGCCGGTGATTTGCCTCGCTACGGCAGCACTGTGTCCTCTGCATATGCGTCAGCCTATCTTCTTTTATTAACATCAATACGGTTATGTTAACAAATTAATTGACTTTGCGCTGACATTGTGATCCAATTTGCTGACCCACGGTTCCACTGCACTGTACGTCCCGAGGGTACCTGGAACACACTCTCCCCAAAGACGGTACTTGCAGGACGGGGTCAACCACACCCCCACCTCACAGCGCCTGGCTGCAAATCATCAGAGCAGTCGACCTGGGGGGCTAACTGCCATATTTGTTCTCGGACATGACGCATTTGCGGCATGATGGTTTCAGGACAGGACACATTCTGGAAGCCTCCTGCCCAAGAACGAAGAAAAAAAGATTGATATATGATATATAATTTAACAAACCTATCCCGTATGTATCACCCATAGCCTAAATCACCCAACGGTGTCAACTTATACATAAAAATGCCATTTGTTGAATGTACAGACTAAAACAAGCTGGTCGGTGCAGCACATTATAGATAAATCATGCTCTAAGAATACATAAAAGTAAATCAGGATTATGAGCGTCCATTCGGTGCTCTAAGTTATAACGGCACACAGGGGCTAATGCCGGATTTCAGATTGTCTGAAGCCTCGCTTAAGTTCTTCTGGACGCGCGTGTTCATTTTACGGCGTGTTGGAAATCACGACAAGGCAATGGCCGGGTGGCTCTGTATTTAGGTCTCGTTTAGAAAAGGAGAGACGAGGAATCGTGTTTTAGGAAATAAACGGCGCAGTGGAATGTTGTTCGTACTGTAGAGAGCAATCACATGTCTGATGTAGCTGTAAGCGGAATGATTAACAAAATGGGCACGATTCTGGGAGAAGTGCAACCTTTTCTGACTCAGTCAAGCCTGGAAACCCTCAGGGAGGCAAAATGTTGATGGGACCCGATGCTGTTCGGGGTCATGGGGATCCGGAGCCTATCCCGGAAGCTTCAGGCACAAGGCAGGGAATAACCCAGGATGGGGGGCCAGTCAATCATAAGGGCAGTGTGATGCATCTCATAGCACCTCTGCCAAGTCACACTCAAAAAGGTGATCTGCTACCAAATTTCTTGCATGATCAAAAGTAGCTTTGGAATAAAAAATTTAATAAATGTAGGAATGTCGTCAGTTCTCGGCTGATGTTAGTTATATTATAGCTAACGAAGCAGGGGTAGTTTAGCCTAGGATGACCAGCCATTGAAAAGGTCATTTTTTCCACTCTGATTACCTTAATGATGTCATTCACTATAACCATTTAAAAATAAAAAAAAGTAAAAAAAGCTGTTTTTCCTTTGTCCTCAGTTTCGGTTCACAGTCTGGCCGCACGGCTGAGGAGCTGCTAGTCCCCAGGCTGAGGCTGGGCTGGAGGTTTTCACGGGACGGAGGTGTTCAGTCCCAGCTCTGGAATGAATGGTTCATTTCACCGTCTTTGCTGCACATGTGCGACCCCCGGGGGGGGGGGGGGGGATGATATTCCGGAGCCTTCTCTCTCTTCCGCTGCTCTCTGGAAGCTGCCGGCCATCTGTCACACGGCCCAAACTCCTCTGCCAGCCCGGTCTCTCCCCGACTTTTACCTCTAATTGTATTTAATGCTGCACTAATTATTTCAATGGGGAATAATTTCGAACAGTCAAAGTTGAGTCATTTCATAGAGTGGGCAGCGCGTTGGCGGGATCCATCCTTCATCCTGCTCCTCGGCCCGGTCTCGGGGACCGGCTTAGG
>JAODKN010000046.1:2262702-2288794 GCA_026774425.1 Petrocephalus zakoni
CGCCCCCCCCCGCCCCCCCCCCCCCCCCCCCCCCGCCCCCCCCCGCCGCCCCACGGGCTCAGCTGTGGCTGTGGTGGCGCGTGGGACAAGCCAGTCGGACAGGATGAATAATTTAGGATCCGCTACGGGGCAAAGCGCGGACATTGATCTCCGAACGGATTTCTGTGTAGCCGCTCTGCTCGATACGCAGAGATACGTCCCATGGGACTGAGGAGGAGAGCGTATACGCACACACGCACACACACACACATATACACACATTCAAACAGCCCAAAAACACACACACAAATGCACATGCACAGAGGCGTACAAAAATAACACAGCTCTTACTGACACACAAACAAACACACAGCCAAACATGCAGACAGATATTCTGACTCTTTGCTACATTCCCATAAACAGACTGTCTCACCCAAAGACAAACATGCAAATGATTCATCCTTGGCTCCATCCAGGGACAGGATTTCATTTCGTTTTATTGTATTTTACTCAGGCCAAAATGCTGACTGAATATTTTAATCATTATGCCTCTTAGACTCCCGTGAACATGACCTCTTTCACCTTCGAGGAGACCGAGATCAGGGCGTGGCGGATCCACGATGTTTTTCTTTTTTGCCGACCGCATCATCGGGATGCCGGATGGAGGCGGGAGAGGGCGGGGGCCGGGCCCGTATTCACCCTGAGAATATTCCCAGAGCGCACGAGACTCCACAGATAGGTCGCCCGGCGAGGTCAAAGGTCACTCGTCCAGGCGAGGGCACGTAAAGACCCAGCAGGCCACGGGACGGGGCCGCTGACCAGAGGCGGCATGGCTGGGACCTCATCTCACACCACTTCTCTGTTCCTGGGCCCCCGTGTTGTAAAAGGGTCCTGCTGGGCTTAGCAACACACCATGAAAAGGGCCATAAAACATGCCCCCCCCCACCCCCACCCCGTGCTCGCACTGCCGGCATTCAGAGGACGCAAACTTCTTCACCACCCTCACAGACAAAAAAAAAACATGGACCCGGTTGAATGTTTGGAGGTGCGACTCAGAGCCTTCTGGCGCGGAGGCCCAGCCTGCGCCCATCACCGTGTCGACCCCGGGGTCTATTGTCCCCCCGGCTGCCATAAAGCACTCTCTGGCGTGGCAGGCTGGCCCTCGCGGGAATCACCCCCCCCTTTCGGCCTGGCCGCCACCCAGCCTCGCAGCCTCCGTTGCTAAGGCGCAACTATTCCTCTGCTCCCTCGTTGCCTCTCCAGCGCTTCTGCATTCAGGATGCATGACCGGCCGGTGAACCCCTCGCTGATGGACCCCCCCACACACACACAGCACCGCACCAATCTCCATCTTCCCCAACACCATTACAGCACCGCATTCCATCTCCCCCACCCCCCCACCAGCCACTGCTGACACACACAGACACACGCAACCACACACACACACGCCATCGCGAATACATGCACGTGCACATGCAAAAAATGCAAAATTTCGGACGGGAGGCACATACACAAGATTTCCTGTCAGCTGACTGTTTAGGGCCATGTACGAAAATATAAACAACAAATTGAAAGCGAAAAATTTACAAAATGACAGGCACCGAATCCACGAAATAACATTATAATGGCACGCATAGGGGAGTACTGGTGGATCTGTGTGTCTGGGGCAATCTGGGTTATGGGACTGAGAGCAGGCCTGGAGCTCTTTACGGGGTGTTTATAACGTCCTTTAAACAAGCTGCTCTCACACAGACACTGGGGGTTCCTGGTTTTAAACAAACTCCTTCACGTTGACATCTGATATCAGGAAAAGCTGATAATGGCAACTCACCCACCCACCCTCCCCCTTTTCCAGCGTACAGGAGGGGATGCCCCCCCCACACCAAAATCAACCAAACCTCCTCAGTGGGATGATAGATGTATTTAAAGTCTCTGTAGAGATCCATCCCCAGTCATCCCCTCCCTGACAGTCTGTATACATTCCTCCCCATGAACCTCTTCCCTTATTCCAAGAGTGACCCCCCCCAAAACCCCTCTATACACATACAAAATGACATGCCCCCACTCCATCACAAATCTTTCATCGGCTACCCTAACTCCACACAAAGATTGTCCACGAGTCTCTGCCTGGACACTGGCTCCTTACACCATTCAAACAAATGCAGTCGACTTTCCCAACCCCCACCCACCCACAGGCATATTTCACTACTGTTCAGAAGTCATAAAATTGGGTTCACTGTATGTTCGTGGCCCGTGACGCAGCGCATACCTCCGTGCCAGGCAGACAGGACGCCTCACCGCTATCGCCATAGAAACCCTAGGCTACAAGCCCCCGATATCGCTGTGGACGCGGAAACCTGATCATCTGGTGCGGCGAGTATTGAACTCGCGAGTGTCTGCCAAACTGCATCAGGATCTGCAGAATTTCGTTGATTTATGGTGACCGCAATCAGGGCTGAACCAAAACAACGCATTAGGTGACTTTCTACCAGATATCCAGAGCTAAGTGCTTTTGTGGCCTTGCCAAGCTGTGGTGTGAGAGAAAATGAGTAAAATGTTTATTAAATGTCATCCTACTGGCTCTGGTGCTCTGCAAAGGCCAATAACTTTGCATAGTTACGCAACTTATCTAGGGAATTGCCAGGGGGAGAAATGTAATGACTTTTTCTTTTGAACATAAACATGACTTGGTGGATTTATTATCTCCCCGGGATGATCCAATTGATTCCACTTCGATGATTGTATCACTCAGGCTATATTACACAGGATATATGTTACCATACAGACAATAGAACCTAGAAGTTCTCACACATTGTGAAGTATACTTCCTGTACTGGGTTGGTGCCGTTTAGCCATCGCAACTCAATACTAATGACTTCTAATCGTACAGTGCTGTGACATACTGTATTTAAACACCTGGGTTTATTCTAGAACCCTTGGGATAGAATAACTATCTGAAAACAACCACAGTGAATTACACTATTTTTTTCAAATACCGTGGTATTCCGATCAACAGTCCAAAGTCTGTAGTAGGCGTACTCTACAATGTCCTCGTCAACCAATTAATGTTCCCCATACTAATGGTGTCTACTCCATCGTCCTGTCCAGCTTAATGTTTTGGGTTTTGTTAAATAAAAAACAGCTAATAGCATTAACTTCCTATTTAAAGAGTAAAAATGTAAAACTGAAAGTATATGTATCTCCTTAGAATACATGTTCTAGGGCATGAACTGAAGCCCTCCATCCATACATCAATCCATCTATCTATCTATTCATTCATCCATCCATTTTCCATAACCACTTATCCTGTTCAAGGCTGCAGGGGGGTTGGATGCCCTCATCTCAGGATAACTCAATGGTCGTAGAACCATCCAAATATAAAGCAGATGATGTCATAGCGACAAGTCTAACCAATGAGTGCCTATCTATCAGCTAAAAGCCTAGCCAAATTAACAGTAAGCAAGGCATTTGTCCATGATTAAGATTACTTATTACTGAATATGCACCCAGATTATTATTTAATGTAATCCTCTCACATCAGTTCTATCCATCATGAAGGTAGCAAATGTCAATAACTGTGAATAAAAAAACTGTCATTTTGACAATGCAGGTAGAAAAAATGGCCCAGCTCAATGAGATTGAAAAGTCGATACTCTTTAAGATATACTCCAACTAGCCCAATTTGTGCACATCGCATCCATTCAGTCATACAATAACACAAGCCGATGTACTGTCTAACTAAAGAGGTCTCTTTCATCCACTTCTTTAATATGTACATGTTCATTTAGCCCGTGTGTGTGATTTAAGGCCTGTGTCCACAGGCTCAGTCTCCCAATACACTTATTTCACAGAACTTGTCCTATTGCTAGAACTTTAAGTGTCCAAAAATACACAGAACTTCAAATAAATCCCTTCCACAAAGGCAACAGCATTCTCATCAAAAGACAACATTTTCCAGTATGCTGAAAATGTTTCAGCAGCTCATGGACTAATGAAATTTACTCCTCTTGTAAATATTAATTAATAGCATGAGTAATACATTGTTATTTTAAGCCGTGCATTGTTTAAGAGTGTATTTGAATGTTATAGGTAGAAAGTACTGAGTCACTGCATTTAACAGGGGTCTCGCTTTCCTTCCTCTATTGGAGAGCTGGGCCTGAGTGTAGAGTTTGACTTTCCCAGAAGAGGGGGTTAGGCCCCACAAGTACAGGCCACGCAGTAAACACAACGTAGAAATTTCAGCACTGCGCATGCTCGCACGCAAACTGTATTCGTAGCGTTTAATGAAACTCCCAGGGCAACTAGTAAATAAAAACAACAAATAAATAAAACGTGCAGCGCTGCCACACATAACTTTTAACTTATTATTATTATTTTAAGATATTAAGGATATCTTATTCAGAAAGTGTACTAGCCATTTAAACTGACGCGTTGTTCGGTTGATGTAACTCAGGCTGACGTTTTACAACGAGGGTGATAACGCTTCACAGCATTCCTAGGTTTGATAAGTAATTCTTTTAGGTATGTCACACTTAATTTGCTGAAAATAACATTATAACGCGTAGGGACGGACGTATGTTACATTCCATTGGGTCAGCCCTGCATTTTCAGAAGAATCTCTCATGTAACTTATCCGGTTATGAAACGCCACAGTTTATACAGTAAGTTTATTTGACATCAGTCACGTTGAAAAACGCAGGTTTCTCTTCTGACTTTAGTAATGAATTTCTAGTTTAAAAAAATGCGTGTGTCTGATTAGACCATTTGGAAGGACCTCACAGTATTGTAAATAGCCTGTCTAAAGTGCAAGCGAATTGACAGGGACACTATCCTTTGGCTAAGTGGAGTTAAACCTGCCTCGATTACAAGAGACTGCATTATAGTTTGCATTGCAAAAGCGTTTGTTAGAACTCACGTCACTGAATTTAAATGGGAAAGAAATCATTAGGGACAGCGCTACATAGGACTTTACGTAAATCTATGGTGGGTTATATATTATTGTGCGATATCTTGAACGAACAGTGACCTTACCTCTCCACACCAGAGGCTACTCTGTCTCTAAATGATTCCTCGATCTCCATAAGCCATTGCTCTCGCGCACCAGACCCCAAATCACGCTCGTTATTTCCTTCATTCGCCAGTTTACGCGCATAGATGCATTTCGTGCCGGCGCGTAAGTAATTAGTTAAATTATTTTTTAATTGTATTTTGTTGAAGGCCTAGCAATGTAACTGGAGCTCTGTGAGATGGTACAAACTGGTGTAAATATAACGTATATATTACACATGGTAATATGCCACTTCTGTTTTCTAAACATTTTTTTCCATTATTTAATTAATAAACGATACCGACTTTAAGGAATGCGATTGAATTATGAAATATAATTAATTCCGACTGATAGAATGTTTCTTGGAGTTATATTTGGCACTTTATCACTTACCATCACAATGCAATTTTTAAACACAATCAAATCAAATTTTTACCTCAACATTTCGCAAAAGCTCGCTCCATAAATTCCTACCATACGGTTTTTGATACTTGGATTTAAGGTGAACTTGGTGCTAACCTTATTTTATGTAAGACCGTTTGTATCCGTGGTACTAATAAGGCGGTAAATCATAATTAATCCACCTTAAAAATGGCCAATCGACAGCAATCCTAACATCCCCGTTCGCCGCCTTTCCAACACTGTGCCATACCGCCAGCGAACTGTAGGGGGCGGTAATAGCCACACGCTGGAAAAATACTCCCTCGCTCCCAGCTGCGTTTCCCTCAACCACATCCCATAGAAGCTGGGCTGAAACCCATCCCCTATAAATCACCCGCTGCTCTTGGAGCTGCTCTGCTCCTTCCTTTTAACCACAGAATAGCCTACTAACCACGCTCCACACAGCAGCGAATAATGATCCAGTCGTACTCACAGTACAGTACAGTGCAAAGCGCAAGCGAGGTCAATCTCACCCATAAATTTGGAGTCCTTAAGATGAAGATATACTCTTATTTTGAACAGCTATTGTCTGTGTCCAGTGCAGTCGGTGTATTGATTTTGCTTCCGTGACAATTTGTCTTCTTGTGATACTTATGGGAAATATGACAGTATATTTTATGCAGTTGAACAAGCTGTCAGATTGTCACTGACAGAAAATTCTTATTATACCTCAGCAGGTTTCCTTACATCTGTTCCACGCACCCCTGGGGTCGATTTAATTGCAGGTGTGGTAAATTTCTACTGTATGTGGTAAACGCTTAATCTCAGCCTGGCGACCATTTTTCACTTGCGGGAAAGCGGAGACGAAGGAGGTGGAAGTTAAAAAGAAAAAAGGATGGAGAGTGAAGAACGTAGGATTTTCCGAAACGTCTTTTTAACGAAACTCAAATGTACTACAGCTCGCTTTGCGAATAACACGCGCACTGACGACATCTGCATGAACGGATGATAAACCAAGTGGCCAATCAGGGCCCAGCACTTACGCGATGGCCGCGTGGTCACACAGAGGTTTGGGGGGATTCCATCATTAAAACAATTAAGTCATCAGAGGCATGAAATGATCATTGCAGAGCTGATTTTCCCATGCTCTGAATTCTAATAGCCTACTTTAATGTGGATAGGCTTGTATAATTAGAATGGTATGAAATCATGAATCTAAATAAACAAATTACTCAAGCAATAGGCCTATAGATCTTAAATGAATCTGCTGGGTTATTAAACTGATCTGTTTTATGTCATAACCGGGTCATACATTTGATGACAGAAAGCGAAAATTCACAGTTTTTTTAATTAAAAATATATATTTGAATATCCTTGGCAGAATTTTTTTTCCATGTTTAGCCGAAAGCATAAAATGGTAGGTAGCTGGTCAAGCGTCGCATGGAGCCAGAGTGGGGGCGCCCCGTGCGTGAACCCTGAGCAGCAGGCTCCCCTTGACAGATGGAGGGGCCATGCAGTGCCCCCCGTCGCACCGCTCTGCTCCGGTCACCCAGCTGTACGCTCGTCCTTCAGATCGGCACAGAGGTCATGTGACCACAGCACGGCCCATGGGCCGAGGCCTGGATGAACGTACCAAGTGTTTTGTTACTGGCAAAGACAGTAGAGAAAATCCCCTTCAAAAGTATGTCAGAAGGTGAAGCTGCCAAGGCAATGAACATTATAATGGCCTAGAAGGTTTACTTGGTATTTATGAGGATCCACAGATCAAAAAATGCACAGCTTTGCACAGGTCTGGAAAAATTCCTCATTCCTGCACCGAACATCAACCAAACCTGAATACAGCTCCAGTACAGCACTTGGTATTGGCCCAGTTTGGCCTCATCGCCCAGTACATTCTGTAGCACCACATCCAGTCACCTGGGTCTGCTGTCAGTTCAACATCTGCAAAGTCCTTTTACGAGGCTACCGGAAAATCTATCCCTGAATCTGTTCCTGAACTTACACATGTACAGCCATGCTGAAACGCCAGCCCCTTGTAAAAATGAGAAATAAAACTGTATGTTTGCTGTGCTGATGATGTATATGAGCCTTGCATTGTGTGCTCTGGGAAAATGTCAGTGTTACAAGAAGTGAGTTTGCTGACCGTGAGGAAGAGAAAATGTGTCCGTTTCTGTTTCACATCTACTGGTGGCAAATGTGCTTTGGACTGAGAATCATTCCTACATACAATCACTCTGCACTGTTCACATCACCTGATTGTAGGTTTTCAGAGAAAACATGGAAACAATAGCACAATTTATTCGAAATGGGGGGAAACTCATTCACCGGACTGCTGTCTACAAGACAAGGTGACTTTGCGTGTCTGACTATAAATACTTCATAAAGTAAAAATATTTAGCTGTACTTTCAGTTGCACGGGCGCTGAAAATATACAGGTTGTTTTGTTTGTGTTGCACGAGATTGGCGATAGAGTAAATGTGGACCTGTGTTTATTTTGCGCTCGAGTGGCTGTTAAACTCTTCTGAGCAGTAATACGCTGTCAAGTCTCTTCTGCCTCTCTGCTCTGTTTCTATTCAGAGGTCTCCGGTGATATTTAAACAGCGCGCAGCGTGCAGCAAAGCAAACAGGCAGGCAATGAGGTCATCCTTCAAATTAGGTGTTCAGTGTGACCACTAGGGGCGCTGCCGCTCAGCAAACGCCAAGCCAGCCGTCTGCTCTCTGTAGAGGGTATGTCTGACAGGCCGCTAGGAAAGGCAGACCTTCACCATGACAACCAACAAAGAAACATTTCCCTGGTTGCGCTGGCTTGTGCTGATTCAGATGACAGATGTTATTCGCTGTGTAAATCTTTTATAGATATGAAAAACTTTCCGCCCGTTCTCGCCAGTTCTCGTGTTTTAATTCCTGTCATAGGTAGTTGACACAGTACTTGGTGGGATGGGCCTAGAAATGTAATCAACTAATTGTTGAAATTACGGCCCTAAGCGCTGCAGCACGACCCTACTGTAAACATTCCTATAGTAAATATTTACCGAGAAATATGAAGTGCCAGAGCCTTCTCCGGTGATCCCCATGCCTGCGCTGTAACGGTTTTCAGCAGCGATGATTCATTTGTGTCTTTCTTCACATGGATCATTAATATTTAGAATTAACGAGGGTAGGACTCTGTGTTAAGCGCCACTTCCGTGACACACGGCATCACATGTCGTTTTTTTCCCTTTTTCCTCCCACCAGGGAGGTGGGTAGATAGACCAGGCACGCTCCACCAAATAAAATCACACCCCCCCCCCAAGAATAAGATGACGCGCCGTGCCATATCTCTGTCTCTGCGGCTTCTGCCCGCGTCTAGAGGTAATTCGCATCGCTACCTCGTGCCACATAAATCACGTTAAGTGGCCTGGGGTTTCGTCGGCCGCTCCTCTGCTCAGTGTGGGTGTTTTCCCTCTCCGCTTCTCTGGAAGTGCAGTATTTAAAGTGACACACGCCGCCCATAACAGAGCCGGACACATCCTCCGGGGTGGCCGGAGGGAGGGGGCTACTAATCTCCACAATAATAAGGCGGTAATAGCGCCGAAACTACGCAGAGCGTCTTCGTAATAAATGTGCTTAGTAACTTGCCCTGATCGGGCCTGTATGGTTTATGCTACAGGCTAATTGATATTATCCTGGGATTCGATGAAATCTGCAAACGGCCATTAGCGGCCCGCTCCAAGCCAACGTGGCCCCCGAACCTGACAAACTGACCTGGTTAACGCCAGTTAACGCGGATTTTTGCGGTGCTCGATGAAACGCAGGCAGTCAGGCTACTCCCCGACCTGCTTCCTGTGTTTTCTGACTCGCTCTGTCACCAATTCTTAACAAGCTGGATAACTTAATACAGCGCTGGTGGTGTGGACTGCGTCCAGGTGTAGGCGCGGGAGGGAAAGCGGCAGAGAGGGCAAAGGATCCTGGGATATCCAGGCGATCTCTGGGATAAATCTATTTGTATGGTGTTTATTATAGTAACGGCAATGCAAAGCTAGCTGCCTCCACCTACAGCACCGATAGAGATGCAGTTCAAATTTTATGGAACTATCAATGATGATATACATGTTTTTTTATTTATTTGCTTATGAATATATTATTAATATGCATGCACGTCGAGGTAAGGAATGCATCCACTGCCAGCGAAATGCAACATGCATGATTGCTGATGTTGAGGGTCAGTTTGAAAACCCTGAACCGGATGAGTGAAAGTCCCTGCTGACGGTTGGTGTCGGGGAACACCGCTTGGGAGGGCCCATGAGCACTGAAGCTGTCCGTGTTCTCGTATCCCTGGTGACACTCGCCCCATTCAAAAAATTCCCACATTTGGAGAATATATCCCTCACGTTCGGACCCGGATCAGAGAGGAGAGGAATTCCATCTTTCAGGATCTGTTCTTTTTTTCCGCAGTTCAAGTTCGACAGGCCAGATCCTGGGAAGGTTTTCAGAAATCTCTCACAAAGATTTTGTGGTTTATATTATTGCTAAGCGCTGTTTATTTGTTATAATGTGCCCCACAATCCGCTTCATGAGCACCTCTGTAGCAGTTCTGACAAACACAGGAATTATTTTACCATTTCAATACAAGTAATGTGTAGATGGAAATGATCTTCCCACTTGAACTAAGTGAACAAGCTGTTTTTTTCATTTTACAAGGACTATAAAATGTTTCCTAAATTCATTTATATGTGTGTGTGTAATCCAAACCAAATATTACTAAGATGATTTTTTATGATATAATACTTTTATGATTATAGAGGATTATACCGGATGTCTCCAGCTTCTTCTGCAAACTTGGCATGAGCATCAAGCAGAAAATCAGCGATGGTGCCTTTCAGTTTAACTTCTGGGAAACGGCTCTTCGGGTCACGAACCCTTTCGGCCGGCGAGGAGGAAGCAGCCCGCAGCATGACGTCTGTCGAGATGATGGCACTCCCCCCCCCCCGCCCCACCCGACCCTCATCAGCTAAATGTGTGGGTGAGTCCCCTCATGGATGGAGGACACCGCCACCTGTTCCTGCTTTGGAAACAGGCTCGTATTTATGTATCCTACGGGTATAGAAAGGAAGGGCTCGCTCCGGCACCCAAGCATGCCCCCCCCCACCCCCACCAACTCCCTACGACGGACCTGGTGGATAAATACAAGAAACCAAAAACAAACCCAGTCGGTTCCCGTCTCCTGTTCAGCTGGAAGAGAAATAACAAGATCTGCTTGCTTTTTGCCCGAGACCAGGGGCTCGTGGAGATGCTCCAAGGAGCCCCCTCCTTCTGGGCCCAGCGGATCTCCGACAGCCTCTGTGCCGTGTCAATATTTATAGCTGTTTGACCTTTTCTCTTTGGATAATCCACACCTTAAAAGCCCTAATTACTGTGGCAGCCCCCACAGCTCACACGCAGGAGTATAATCGATGTGCTTGATCGGATGGTCCGTATTGCGCCATCAGACGTTTGCAGACGCCACACCCGGGACCAGCTTCTCCCCGCTCCCCGATACACCGTCGTCTTTCGACATGCGTTAATACACCGTGACCTTATAGAAATGTATCTAATTATGGGCATCCTCAGCACAGCATCACAGCTTTAATCTGAACCTTCTCGGAGAAGATGGTGCTAGCATCCATCTCTGGAAAAAATTAAGAGACCACTCTATATTTAAAAAAAAAACTGCGTTTTTAAATCTCGGTTTAATCTTAGTTCTCTTGGCAGAAGGCTACCCTGAGCGGCAGGCTGCTTCCAGGCTCAAAGTTTCTAAGACAGCAGTACATAAGAACAAGGTGGAGCAGGAGACACTGGGAATGACCAGAAAGCAGAGATGATCATCTTATCCAACATCTTATCCATCAACTTATCCATCAGTGACTCGTGAATCATCATGACATCATGTGACCTTCAAAAAGAAACATTAAGTGGTGTGAAGTGCCCTGCTAAGACAGTTTATAACAGCTTCCTAGAAGCAGGACTGAAGTCCCATAAAGCAAGTAAGAAGGCCTTCATCAATGAGAAGCAGGGATGAGCCAGGCAGGAGTTCGGAACAAAGAATATATTACTCACAGATGCACAGCCAGAAATAAGTGAAACGAGACATTTTACTGTGGTCTCTTAAATTTTTCCAGAGCTGTATAGCTCTGTATTGCAAAGAGATGTTTGGTTTTAGGTGTTTCTTAGGTACATCTGGCCACATTTCTCCTCCAGACCCATTTCAAGGGTAGATGAGGTGTATGTTCAGAGAAGCCATTCTGTGCACCACTGGTACAGAAATGGATAGTTCAGGTCCAGAGAGTAAAAATCCAGACCAAGATTGTTTCAACCGACCAGCTGAGTATAAAGAGTCACAGTCACAGAGTGCTCAACTGGGTGGCTGAAACAAAATCCTGGTCTGGATCAAGCTATATTATTAGACACATAGATTCCCATTGCAGACAACTTGATTTGGCTGATAAGAAGTTTCCACACATGATATTTATTGAAATTGACAGCAGAGCTATTTAAAGCACCACTATGTGGATCTGTGGATCATAGCTCTTTGTAGAGAGGTTCATGATTTATGTGTAATGATATAATGCAGGGCCTCCTGAAAGCGGCACCACATCTGACATGAAAGACGGGCCGCTGAAAGCTTAAGGAGCGCCTGAGCACGGAGCTCGCGCTGGGCCGCTGCTCGGGGAGCTCGCACCGAGCCTCCTCCGCCTCCCCCAAAAACGCATCAAGGGCGATGGGCCGTATCTCCATTTCTCAATCTGGAGGGCTTTCATTTCAGTATTATTCTGGTTTCCAAGGCATGAAAAACGTTTCGAGGGAGTGAAGCCATCGCGCCGGTCGGATTTCGGTGCCAAGAGGCATCCCAATTTCCAAGCCGCGCCGCAAAGGTTACCGCCCGCTCCCGGCAACGGCAACAATGGAAATGAATTTCACCCGATTGAGCTGGGGCCACCTGCGGAGGGGGGGTGTGCCTTTCAGCCGATGCAGCTGAAAGGCACAGGTAGCCCAACGTGACCTAAAACAAGCATGTTTACCCACCCCCCCCACACCCCCATCACTCAAGTGAGGCCTGGAGGCCCTCAGGGCTTTGAAGAATTAGAGCATTGAGGACGTGTCTGTTTGATGGGCCCGATCGCTACCTTAATTGCCTCTCTGGGTCTCCCATAAATGGTCCCTCCAACGTTTTAATTACCACTCACGCCCGCTTCCGTCTTTCCGTCACGCACATTAGCGCACTCCATGCAGGGGCCCGAAAAGACCAACCCGGACCTCACCCAACTACTGGAGAAAGCTACTAAAGAACACAGGTAATCCTATTTACTCCTATAGCGGAACAATACGTAATCCTACACGCCGCACGGATCGAGTGACTGAGCCTGGATTTTAGCACGTCTGTATCAACGAGATCACAGAGGACGTCCGGAGGTGCGCGTGCCTCCAGCCACAACTTACGCTTCCCTCCAAAACGACTGCCACAGCGGAAGGGGTCACGCCCACCAGCTCCCATTGCCGCCACCGGAGAAACCGCGGTCGGGTTATTTACACATGGGAAGAGGGAGTGCAAGATACCTGGACAGACCAATTCAAAGCAGACCCCTTGAGTTTCTCCACCTCTTAACTGTGCTCTTATCCGTTTGGACTGGCAGACGAGTCAGAGCCGAATTCGATAAAGCGAAGAGCGTAAAAAGCAAGGTGAGTGGCTCTCTGGGACGCGGTGGGCCTGCCGGATGGCGGATCCTCACCCGCCCAGTGTTGCTCGTCACTCACCGGTCAGTCAGTGACACACCGCTGCTGACCGGGTCGTGACCGCGGCCCGTGTTGATAGGAATTCGCGAGAGGCTCTGACCTTTGACCCCAGCCTTCGTGAGAGCGTGCACCCTCGCACCTCTTCCCTGGGACTGGAGTCTTCGGGCGCCACGCCGGTGCCGTTTACGTCCAGCCCGGAGCTCCTTTTACTCTCTATGTGTGTCTAAGGGTTTATTGCCCCTGTAGGGGCATTTCTCAAATGCCCCCTGAAGGACACTAACCACAAACAGAAACTTTGCAGAGATGGCCCCACAGAAACTCTTTTGAACTACAATCGTCTTTCAAAACATAAGTCAAACACAAAATTGAGACTGTAAACCACCAGTCTGTAATGTCGTTTATGTGTCATTTAGAGGCAGGGTCAAACACTGGAGTGCAGTGAGTTAATGGGAAATCGTGTAAAACACAAACTATATGTGTGTGTGTGTGAGAGAGAGAGAGAGTATCTATATGCCTGTACTAGCCTGCAGTATGTATTTCAATGTGTCTGTCTTGGAGTTGGCAAGCACTCGCCTGTGTGTGTGTGTGTGTGAACCTGTATGTGTAAGAATGTGCAGAGGGGGCTGTCTTTGTAGGGAGGTGTCTGAGTAGGTCCTGTGCAGGTCAATGTGTGTGTGACTGAGTCATCGAGTGAATGGTTGTACATGTGTGTGCGTGTGCGTAAAGGGGTGTTAGTGTGAGCTTGTGTGTTTGCGTTGGGGGGGGGGGGGTATTCAGAGCTGCGGTGTGACTTCCTGGATCTGCTCCTTCCCCGCATTGTAGTAGCACACATAGCAACCCCCCCGACGTGTAGAAACAGCTGCCGACTGCTCCGGCCTGTTCAACGTATGCATGCACCATCCCCCCCGACCTCCTCCCACCCCCAAAAGCACGGGCTCCAAACATGCGGATTACCTGGAGCAGGTCAGGCCGACACAGAGCCAGGACTTTTGCAGAACGCGGGGGGCTGCCTGGCAGAACGTGCCCTACCCCTGCTGCTTCAGTGCCACATCCTGTCTGCCACGCTCCGTGGCATGCTGGGAGATCTGATAGGCTTGTTTCGTGTCTCTCCCCCCGTCCTGCTTCAAAGAAAGCTCGTCTTGTTCAGCCGCCGGATTCGGCCCCGCGCCCGATTCGGACTCAGCGTTACGGCATCGTCTACACTTCCGCTGTCTTGTATGCGTTCATTGTATCTGAACCGCAAAGGTTTGATGGAAGTAGATAAAACAGGTTGGTGTGAGATCAGAAATCAGGAATCTGACAGATGTTGATGCGGGGATCTGAGTAATTCCCTAAAATATGCCAAGATCTAGATGTAAATTGGAAAACAACTGGAAAAGTAATGACCCTTCACAACGTAAGGAAGTAAAATGTCCCACAATAGAATTGCCAGCTATTTGTTTGTGGTTTTCTTTATATCAGAATCAGAAGCTGATGGACAAAACTAACCAATTTTAATCCCATTTTAGATTCTAGGTTCCTTTATAATGTTTAGCAAGTGACCAATGATAGATGGTGTTTTGGCCGGAGTCCTTACCGCTTATACAGAATCATTGAATGTTTCCTATTTTATGTAAAACCCCCTTCCACGAGTGCAAATAGGGATTTAATGTGTTCAAACAGTCCAGAATACGTCCATATTGGATGTAAACAAGGGGAGTGTGGGGGGGGGGCATCACGGATTTGCGTCTCTGATCACCAGGGAGTCCCTAAATCCCTCGTTTACACTGCTGCAAAAACACGACACTAATCCCGTTAAGTGGGTGTTTATCTGAGGCAAGAGCCAAGAGTCCCAAATGTCACCGGTATTGACCCGGCGGCCTGTGGCCCAGCCCTTGTCCACCGTTCTGCATGCAGATGATAGCTGATGCCTTCTTGATGCCTCCTCTCTAGTCAGGTGGACACCCAGCCCAGTGTCGCATTGATGGAATTTAATCACCAGATACCTAGGGAGCACCTTCTGTCTTAGCTAATGTCTTGTATCTTATAATATTGCAGAGATATATTCTCCATTACATCCTAGGCACTTAATTTCCAAAAAAATGGGCCCCCGTGTAACCAAGGTCCTACGTTGTAAGGTTCTGAAATCTAAGTTCTGGGATCTTCTCTCTAAATAACCATGTAAATTGAACCATTTGATGGAGCTCAACAGATCACCGCCCTGCAGTTGTTACAAGAAATTGTCAAATAGAGGCAGCCCATAGTACGGGAACACATTACCTTCTGTTGGGTGCAATTGTAGGTCATTCCCAGAGAAAACAAATTGTTACAGAACAATCTGTTTTCTAACTCCAGTCTAAAAGAGCAGATGGCAAGGACCAGCCATCTGCATCTTTTCACAGAGAAACCAAATAAACCAATAATATACCAAAATTCTGCCCTGCTCTTACAGTAAACATCTCTACAATCTATACAATTCATTTTATTCTAAGGTTAAAACTTGCATGGTCATTTTCTCGGAAAAAAGTGGCATAAATCGCAAACTCTGAAGACCTCAACATTCATCCATCCATCCATTTACCAACACCGCTCGTCCTATTTGGGTCCACGGGGGGTCCAGAGCCCACCCCAGAGGCAACAGGCAGAAGGCAAGGAACAACCCAGTATGGGATGCCCCTTAACATTCAATGTATCTAAATTTATTTGGATATAACTTATAGCAGAACAGATTGGAAAAGGATTGACTCAGATGTCTGTTTCATCTCAAATGTCTGTTTCATCTACGTATTCATATACAGCTGTTAACAGCATATGAATTGTGAAATCAGTGCCGTAAGTGTTGTTATACCAAAGTATTTGCATGGATTGATAGTAATTTACGCTAAAGGCTAAGTTACATAGCAGCCAATTTATAGCTTTTTTGTTTATTTGTTAGTCAAGCGACTATATATAGCGCATATAATTGCCGTTTGCGGTAGGAAAGGTGATGTGTCAGTGATTGGCTTTCCAGAGACATCACAAGTCTTGGGTCCAGTGAAGTATGAATTTGCCTTGACCTAGGATACTTTTGCTTGAGCACTGTTTCCTTTTGGCATGTTGTTCGCTTCGCTATCTGAATATCGGCTGCAGTTTCTTTAACATGCACGTCAGGGCTCCGGGTCTCACACCAAGCCAAATGCCAGTCTATAGATCTAAGGGACTAAAGATCACATCATCGGCCAGCGTCTGCAAGGGACACGTCAAGAGGATCCGGACGAGTCATGCCAGCGAGCGGCCTGACGATCACATTATAGACAGCACTGTCATTACCGGGGTCTCTACGGACTCCTGCCGATGCACAAATTTTAACGAACGCTGCTTGGGGATTGAACTCGTGGCTGCCTTCAGGTGAGGGAGCAGGTCTCTGGAGGTCAGCAGCTAGTCCGGCGCCCACGAATCGGCACAAATGGAGTATTTGCATGTGATCGGGCGTGGTTAAAGACCCAAATGCAGCGTATTCTCCAGTGAAACTGAACACGGAAAAAGTCAGAGGAAGGGCCAGTTAGCCGTTCATATGATGATGCCAGTCACTACTCATAACGTTCTGGATGGCAGTGAAGGCCTGCCTTCCGATAGGCACGTGAGCAGCATTTGAATCCAAATCACACTGACGTGGCCACCTCTCAATAACGAGATCGACAACCGTCTACCTTGTGTCTCGGAGACAAATCAGATTCAATAGTGCTGAGATAACACAATGCCTTACAGCTCACCCTTAATCCCCCTGCGCTGACACCCTTGTGTTCGACCACTGCACGTGGCATGTGCGCTGGGGTACTGCTAGAGATTTTGGGCCCCATAAAAGCATATCATATTGGGCCCCCAACCCAGACCAATAATCTTCTTCCAACTTTTTTAGGTTCCCTGTCACTCGGTGGCCCTTGGAATTGTCATAACTTCTATCCTTTATGGGGACCCAGCTACTGCATCCAATCACATCCACTCAAGTAAATCGATGCGATTATTTATATTTAAAACCCATATTATCCCCCTACTTACGGCTTCTACTCATATGTGATTGTATCGATAAAACATGAAAGGACGTAGACTTCCAGTTTGTCTGCCAACAGACAAATTGCAGATAATCCGAAAACCCCGAGTTTCTGTCGGTCCACACGTCCGGGCCCTCCTCAGCCGTCACGCGACAGTTCCCGGTGACTCGAAACCTCACTGAAATGAGGACGAGCCGCGAACGAGCGCATATCTGGCCGCATTTCCCAGACGCATCGCAGTCGCATCGTGGACAATCCCCCACCAAACCCACAAGCCCTACAGCTCTACATCGCTGTTGGAATCAAGCCGCGGAGCTCGATTCTTCAAAAACGGGGTTCTCAGTTTCAGGGCGATTACTATTGTTTTCAAGAAGCATGCAAGTCAGTGCCCTACACAGCCCCCCACCCCCCTACAAGCCAGCCACAGCGACACGTGTTTCCAGAAGGTGGGCAAGGTGACATCTAAAGCCTAGATTGCATTTCAGTTCCCCTGCAGGGACGTGTGACTGTAATTCCTGCGCAGTTTCACTGGCTGCCTCTCAGGCTTTTAAAGATTAAACTGTCCGTGTGATGTTTTAAAAAGGCTTAGAGTTACTTTAAACCCTTCACTTGTCACAAAATGGTTTCTGTCTCTGCGTAAAAACCACTGCCCTTGCTCTGGTGAAACAGAGCACCACCCAACAGACAGAGTGTGGGTCCATCACTGCCAGTACTTCACAGTCATTACTGTTACAGCTGTTAACAATCATGCCGTAAATGGGGATATTATTTATGATTAATTAAACCGCAACCACCTACTAGAAAAGTGGTAAGGAAAGACAGTGAGATGGACAGATAATTGGATGGATGGATGGTTCGTGATTTAATTTCTGCGATTAAAAAGTTTCTGCATCTAAAAATGTAGTATGTGCCATTTTGCTATTGCGAGCTGCTCAGTTTTCATAACATAATGTAGTTTCCCACGAATTCGTACGATATTCGTCAGATTCTTCCCGGATTTTCATTAACTATATTAGAAGGATTACGGTTAATTTTTTTAAAGTAGCGCTGTACGGCTCTGCTCTCGCCGGCTAATCACTGGTTCGTTTTCCGCCGACATTTGTCCTTCTTTCCATCATCCTAGGAGTGTTTTCATCCCGATATTGGCCACGATCTGAAAATGTGACAATGCCGTCCTGGCAAAGAAATGCTTAACGGCAGATAAGCGGAGCATATCTCGCTTTCTCACAGAACTCTTATCACGTTTTCCTCGCGGGGGTCAGATCATGCAAAAGTGGAAATGTCAGATCACTGACAATCACTGATAACATGTTTATCTGATGGATCTGTTTTGTTTCACAGATCAACAGAGACAGACACTTGATTGTGTAACCGTCATACTTCCCCGATGATAGCCAAGCCATTAAGCTACTCTTGGCACGTCTGCGAGCGAAAGTACAGTATTCCAGACAGAGTATTGGAATGAACATAGCTGTCGATTAATCATGCAGCCAGCGGATCTGAGCGGACGCTATCCACACCATGCATGAAAATAACAGTCAGCACTGAATACTGACTAGCGCAGTAGTTCCATTAGTGCTGAGGTTCTCACTGCATTTGTGTTCCTGGTTTTAGTTATAATCTGGAACGAGAACTTTAGACCTGCAAATAATTCGTTAGCTTTTTTTTGTCGCTGTTGTGAGAGAGAGCTCATGACAGGTTTTTATTCGTTTTTACTAAATCCCTCATATCTGATAATTAAGCGGGACTGTGAAATTCACTTTGTGTGAAAGTTGCAGTAATAAAACTCCTTTGGGGGGGGCGTTGTATATGCTAACAGGATGCTGTGGGTGATCCCTTTTAATCTGTGCAATTGGATGCAGGGAGACAAGTCGCCTGGTTTAATCCCATTTTTTCGCCCTTAAGCTGAAAGCTGTCACTATAAAGGATGTCGTCTCTTCTTCTAAAGTAAATATTACCTCCTCCCAGAATTAGCGCGTGTCTATATTTCACCGAGAATACAGAATTGCGCAACATTCTTTTCAAATTTAGCAAAGCATTAGCTACGTGCCAAACAAATAACTTTAATTTGATATATCTTGGCCTTGCATTTTTTGTACATCTTTTGGCATGATTCTCGGTAAAATGCAATTCCGGTATAATTTATCGTCTGGTAAATAGATGTGATTATTTACTTTTAAAACCCACAGTGTCCCCATGCTTAGGGCTTCTACTCATATGTGATTGTATCGATAAAACATGAAAGGACGCCGACTTCCAGCTTGCCTGCCAACAGACAAATTGCAGGTAATCCGAAAAGATTGTGTTTCCATCGGTTCTTTGACACATACACGGCTTCCGTGCGCAGCAGTGACAGCTGGGGAGATCCTGCCGTCTCAGGTAAAGGAACTCAGGTGAGTCCCGGCACTTCAACACTAAGTCGATTAATCCCAGGTGACGAGACCGCCGTGGACCCCGGGGGCGGATTGCCGCTCCGGTCTCATCACACCTTGATTAGTGCCTCACCTGTATCACCTGTGGGCATTTCCATATACGCTGAGCGCCCGTCAGTCTGCTGTCAATCTGCAGGTCTGCACTGCTCACCATCATTTTCCGCAACTTTTTAAAAGCGAATACTTCCGTCCTTGTATTTAATTAATCGATGCCCTTTTAGGTCATTCTCAAGTAATACAGATCATGACAGGGAACCGGGACACAAAAGTTATGCCATTCGTGCCTTTCCAGAGGAAACTGTGGAAAAAAGGCGCATGTTTGGGAAATACTTTTATTGCAAATACATCAAGGGATCGGAAAAAAAAACTTTGATTTTCTCTTTGATGCCTGACGCCTCCTCTATCACCTTATTTACTTAGCATAAACTGGGAGTTTTTGCTAAATAAAACGGAGCTACATTGGATAGAAAACCATTGGTCCATTGGTGAAGCACTGGATATTTTAACAACTAATATGTAACGCATAATATTCTCAGTTTTTTATATGTGGTTTTGGTGCATAATGCAAGCTACTTAAAGAGCTAAGTATCCAACTGCAATTCATCTGAGCATCCATTCAGGAGAGGACACCAGTCGGGTCATTCGGCATCTTCTTCCTTGGTTCTTACGATCCCCAGCATATCCTAATGCTGGCCTCTCCATTGTGCTTTTGTGCTGTGACCTCTGCCTGACTGCATCCTCATCTGCAGCAGTTTGCTCTGTCAGGTACTCGCATGTTGTCCACGTCCAGGCCGAGACGGTCGGCGGGTGATGATTGCAAGCACAAAGAGCCCGACTTTGCCGACACTGAATCTCCGCTCCTGGGATGGGGTCAGGGAGGGGGTGGGGACCCAGATCATTGGCTGCCTATCTGAGGTCACCGTCGGGTCGCAGTCTGCATGATGGATGAAGTCAGCGAGGAGAGGGCACTCGAGAGGGATGGGAAAAAAGGAAGAGGGAGAGAGTGGGACAGAAAGAAAGAGAGGGAACATCTCAGCTTGGCTCCAGTAGAAGAGCAATGAGCAGCCTTCTGTTGGGTGGAGGAACAGAGTCACCATGATAAAGATGGGTTGCTCAGTCCCACTTGTATATAATGACAGAACACCTTCATAGCGCCTCTCATGTCCCCATTTATATGTTAGAGGACACGATGTGGACAAAATACCCATTCTTAATGGTTCTGGAACTGTGGACTCCTTCCCTGTTGTACCTATAAAGTTCTCTGTGATGTTCTGGTCCAGGGTCCAAGCAAACATGTCAAGATCTTTTGGGTAATCGCATTATTTGTATTGATTTGCAGTCTGGCCAGAGGAGATCTTCAGCTCAGTCAGTAGCGATGCCGTATTCAGATATCAATAATCCAGGACCTTGATAGTGATCATGATATCCGTCCAACCTTTTTTTTATAGCCCAGCCTTTTCCAAAACAGTTAACTCCTTCAAAACAATTAAGTTAATTTTTCCACCTCATTTCATTTAGAAACCATTTCACTGTGGCTCTGAGGGCGATACTGTTGGCTCGCACCTCCAGGGTTTGGGTTTTGAATCTCATCTCTGTATGTGTGGCATTTACATGTTCTTCTGGTGTCATGTGGCTCTCCTTTTGGCACTCTGCAAAGGCATGCAATTAGGCTAAGTGACACCCCCTATGTTAGTGTCCATGCATGTGCCCTGCAAGGAAATGGCATCCCACCAAAGGGGTACTGGAGCTTTCGGCCTCTATGGCCCTGGGATAGACAATAGCCCCCCCCCCCAAACACCAGGATAAGTGGTTAGAAGATGGATGGACCTTCTCCTTCTGACATCACACTAGGGCTATTTCAATATTTTTTTAAACTTTTGGACACATGTTTATGATAAAAATACACGATGGCAAAAGAAGACAAAGACTAAGAATGAGAAAGTTCTGGTTTGCTGTCAAGGCGAGTGACTCTCCATCTCTCCACAGTTTCTCATTTCTGTGTTTCACTTTAAGGCTGACGGGGGCGAGACAGCTATCAACCCCCCCCCCCCCGCCACTGCCTTCAAGAGCCGTTTTTCCCAGGACGTTAGGAATGTGTGAAGTCAGAGATGTGTTTGTGCTGTGAGCATATGTGTGTGTGTGTGTGTGTGTGTGTGTGTGAGCAGGTATTAGATGTAAAGGAAGTCGGAGGCGGGCTGGTGGGGGTTGCCCAGATATCTGATGTGCAGCTGGTTTTGTAAGTGAAGGGGGAAAGTGAACATCAGCAGGGCGGAGTGGGGGCTGGGAGGTTGGGGGTGGGGGGAGGTGGACTGAGCTAGAGCTACAGCTGATCAAGGCCTCAGCTTGTGCAATTCTACCAAAGATTATTACACCATCGTCCCACCGACTGGCCTCTTGCTATAGGAGCGTAAACTCAACATTAACAACATTTCCTCTACGAATAATCAGGAGCGTAATGCCTGTGATGTTGCTCACAAAAGTGCAGAAGGAAACATGACCTGAATCGCTGTTGATTTGAATTTATATGAGTAGATCATTACCTCTGTATTTTAAGTTGCATGGCTGTTACTTTTGTCCAAAACAAGAAGCAGATTTTTCTGTTGATGCTGCAGTTTTACCAGAGCGGGTTGGGTCAATTTCAATGCTTAATATGAACAGAGCGATCCCCTCCCCAAAAACAGACCCAGAAACCAAATGCCATTAAGCCCCAGGATACCTGCTGGAACAGTCCTTAATGCCTTACCAGTAAATGCACAGGTTCTCCTTTGGCGGTATCCCGAAATGGCCATGTGATGCGTGACGGAGCTTATTACGCATGGCACGTTTCAAGCAGGACCTCCTGTTGTTCTTATCATGTCTCTGGTGCTACAGGACTCGTAGGCGTCTGATCACCAACGTGAAATTCCCATGCTCACAAAAACTTTAAATAGCGAGACATACCTGATAGCCTGGAACCCTTGCTCAACCAGCCCCCCCCGTATGGACTTAACAAGGGCTTCACACCAAGCTTTACACGTTATCTTAGTGTTAGGTAGTGTTGAGACCACCAAGGGGCCCCCAGGACTAAGGCTTTTCTGATGCTAGTGAGTATTAACAGCCCTCACATACTGAGGTTTCAGTTGGGCATGATTCTGCCTGAGGACTTAAAATACAGCCTAACTTCTTGAAAGCCGTTCGTCATGCCCCAGAACCTGGGCGGTGTTTTGCCGTGATGATACATGATGTAACGAATTACTCCTTAGCCTCAGGTGCCTTTCAAAGAAATTATTCCATGCATTCCATTCCATTCCCAGATAAAGTACCCACACTGGGTGACAGTTTAACATAGTTGTTGCTTCAGCTGTTTTTGTTTTTATTCTGTTTATTTTGGAGATTTGTTTTTTCTTCTTTTCTTTTCAGGGGACAATGAAAAATCTGAACTCGAGAAAGTTGTATACCGTGTAGGTGTTCAGGTAATTAATACTGCATGCAGAAGATACTGCCTGTTTGGAAAACGTCCTGTTGTATGAGGGTGCAGTGTCCTTGCCAGAGACAGGGGGGTTACCAGACAGACAGCTCAGATGCTGAGTTTGAGCATGCCAGTGTGACATGTTTAAACAGTATCTCCCCACCTCTGCATTTTCACCAGGCTTCTGCAAACACAGAATTTGTGCAAAGGCAAATAGCCGAAGGTAATCAGATCATTTTCAAAAGTGCATTAAGAGGAAAGACCTGCTCTTGACACATTCTGTCAGACTGGATGCTTCCTGGCAGTAGCAGGCAGAACAGGTTAAAAGATTTCAAGGACTGTAAAATCCTGTAGCTAGTCTGTCAGGTATTTGCGGCTGATTTATGGACTGATGTGGGTGAATCGTGTCAGTCAGTAGGGGAAAATTAGATTAGCAAAAACAAATTAAATGTTAGCTTGCACTGGAAAAAAATGCAACAAATCTGCCAAAGTAATTCCACCGCGGGTGACATACAAAGACATGCATGGATATCTGAAACGTGAATAAGCATATATATTTAATTGTAACTATATAACATACATTTGTGACTATCTTAGGTTGGCTGTAACCTAATTCAAAGTAGTTCAAAACCTTTTTATGATAAAAAATTAATTAAACAACAAATGCTGTTAAGATTAACCTTGAAAAGTTTTTAAAACTATTGCGTTTGCCATTTTAGTGACGGTGGTAGCGTTTTCATACTGTCTGGTTTCTAATAATAAATATAATATAATAAAATATAATAATAATAGTAATTGTAGTCGTAGTAGTAGTAATAATAATATTATAATGACAACAAATATAACATATTAGAAATGTTATACTCGACTTTCTTTTACCTTCACTTGCACCAATTTATTTAACTTCATCCAGGAAAAGCCTAAACCAAGCCTGAAGGCGCTGACAAAGGACACGGTTTAACAGAAAGGCCCGTGGAAGTGTTCTCAGCCGCTGTTAACTGATACAGCCGCTCCTCACGCACCATTTAAATGCGCCTATACTTTCCGCTTTAGGGATGTATAGCATTTGCTGTACGTGGAATATAAAAGTAAAAGTACGGTGTATCCCACCGTCCTACACGTTGGAAAAAAACATATATAACTAATGAATATAAGAAGCATCGTTTCAATAAAATTACTCAGGTCTCATTCATTACACTAGGAAAACATCGACGACTAATTACGGATTGCAGGGAGATCCATTATTTAAAATATTTGTTGCCTATATCATCGTCAATGCCGAATCTTTATTCTCAGTTTGCTGCTTCTTCATAGATGTTATGGCAAAAGTTCTTCATTGTTGTCAGCCGCAAAAAAGATAAAAATCAAATAAAAGCATTGATTCGTGGCCAAAAACGAATGGTTTTATTTCCAAATTTTTGTTTAAATATTTGACCTAAGGAATCTGTGCGGCTCGGTGAAGTCCTGCCCCCTGAGAAGGTACGTGGGGTCATTGCTCGGTCAGTCGGCCACTCCGCTTATCAACAGCAGCCTAACCAAAACAAAAACTGTGTTAAAATGCGGATCATATGAATGCATTTGTGGAAATACACCATTTTAATCAAATATCGACATATTGTTTCAAGTATAACCATGAAATCTTGATTAATGCGGTGGGGTGTATTTTAGATGCACTCAGGACCTACGCCTAAGGATTCAGGCTGTTGACTGGCTCAAGGCCCTTTTCCACGCCATTGTTACGGCTGTAACTATTTTGTTGGGGGGTCAAATACACTTTTCAAGAATACATTTCAGCATTGACGAATGTGTTTGTCGCGCAGCGATGTTTCCACTTACGAAATCGATGAAGAACACAAATCGGCTGTGTAGCACTTTTCGGAACATCACGCCTCTATCCGAGCAACAGCAAATGTTTTTAGTTTTAGCTTTCCTTAAATGTTTGGTTATTATTAAAATAATCAGTTTTGTTAAAATCACCAGTAAGATTAAAACTAGATCTAATTTAACTTAATTTAAATCTTGTATTCAACTAATGGATTATATAAGTGAAAATCGCAAATAACCCTGAAATGTAGTTATATGTGTATTATAATTCTAAAATTGATGGTGATAGTGTTATCATCAATGTTACTATTTTAAATATTAATACTGGTAATATATAAATAAACATTATTTTAAAACTGATATTTTTAAGGCTCATTAAAATACACGTAGGCCTATAATAAAACGTACGTAGAATTCGCGCGTTTAATAGACAGAAAAGTGCTACAACTATGACCCCTATACAGCCTTACGTAAGTTAAATAGGCGAGTCTTAACTACATTGCAATTATGAATCGATTTATCTTGAAGCAAATATTTAATTAATTGTTGCGAGTCGGAACATTGTGACATTTAATTTAAATTAAAAAGCTTACATTAATCATCATTGCATGTAGTATCGGTCAACAGCGCTGTTAAACAATAAATAATGATGTAGGTAAGGCACAGGGAATCTTCAGAATGAGAATATATGTTCTGTATTAATACGCTATGAATGTAATAGACGGGGTAGATATGTAGACATTCTAAAGTGATTTTCGTGCCATCATGCCGCAATGACATGCCAGAACAGGACTGCGCCACGAACATAAAATGTTATCCAGAATTTAAAATCGACATATTAACACAAATTAACACAGCCGTAAATTGATTTTAATATTAATGAACGTGTAGATTATACACAATTAAATATGATACAATAACATACATCTATAAAACAAACTGCAACTAGCTTCGTAAGTGTTATAAAAAAAAGTACATTGTACTAATTTTAAGGTAAAGAACAAAAAGAGATTCTGAATCATTACAGGCCAGGCGTAACACTGCATTTCACAGAAAACAAGCATTTCATTGACTTACCGCATTATCGTTTCTGGTCGTCTTCCGGAGAAAGACCGGTCAAATCTGTTTATCCGGCATAAGCACCGCTCGTAGCCTACAGGTGGATCCGAGGTAAAGGTGAAGTTGATCATCGATTATTTGTAACATAATGCGGGACGTCGGG
>JAODKN010000046.1:2288894-2304775 GCA_026774425.1 Petrocephalus zakoni
CATCTGCCAGTGCTCTCACATAGATATATTACTGTTCAGCATGCATCATAATGTTCGCATTCTAGGGAAGCTTACATACTTCAGATATGCTATCATACTTATTATTAGTTATTTTAACACTCGCGCCAAAAGTTGCCTCTGTCTTTTAAAATAATGTCATACTTGTAGTTTCTTCCCAAAGAAAGAGCTTAAAAAAACATGTTATCTAAATGGCAATTATTGAAAGTGGTCATTCCGGTACTGAAATTGATACTGTCATCAAAGATTCGTGCTTGGAGTCGAAATTACAAACAGCATTGACATTCGTTCGGATGAAATCTGAAACGCGCTGATTATTATGTGTTATTCAGCATTAAATAGCCACAAGCCACACCGCGATTCCATGTCATCCAGTCTACATCCTTCAAGTTGCTGCCAGTATCGTTAAATTGATTATTTTGTCAAATTTTGCTTAGATCTGCCCTTTCATTTACGAATGATATAGATAAATAAACCAATAAGCTGATATTACTTAGAAGATTAGCAGCATGAAACGGTCTAAATGCATTTTGTCGAAGCTGCTCACGTCCGAGGGACAGAGTTTGAGATGTTTCCCAGTTGTTGAATATTGTCAGTCATCCTCACAGTTTTTGAGTGATTTGAACCTTTCCATTTTTGATACTCACTAACCAGGGGTGATCGAATAACGAACAAGTTAACGAACGACGTAGAAAATAACGAGTGGATCGGCTCATTCGTTAGTTTACGAACGCGATTACGAACTGCTTTAGTTAGGAGGGGTACACTTACTAGAAAAGAATGATCTTAAGCACGCGATAACTCAGTACGTAGCGTTGCGAATCATTCCCTGATGTAAAGGCTACTCCCCATATGAAAACTCTGACTCTTAACACAGGTGTCGGCTTTACATTTTCTCACCTAGAGATAATCTCTGTCGCTCCCTTACACAGAAAGAAGTTAGAGTTCGCAGGTTGAACTGCGGTAACAAACATTAGGAATGAAAGTCACTGCCTAAAATTGTGTAGGTTCCCCTTCAAGCTACGTTTCCAACAACACGTTAAAAACGCGACGTTTTCCCATAAATTTGGAAACATCATTTTAACCGTTTCATTTGCTATTCGATATAACAACACTGAAGTCTGACCTGGCTATATGATTCCTCTCAGATCTTCTTATATGTCACTTTTATTTGGGTTAAAATGTGGCGACCTCGTAAGGGTTAGGGCAAGGCAGGATAAAACGTACAAACGTGATGACGTACATTTCGAAGAGCGCTTTAATACATACATTGACCCGTAAACACTGCTGTGGGAAACACATTGCACGTGCCCTACTTTTTATGTATAATATACAGAGACACTCCTGCTTTCGAACTGATAAAACTCAGTGTCCAATAAGATACACGAAAGCGTTGCACATCATGCAAACTTTACATAATACATTCATCTGGCCACAAATTACTTTTGAGACAGCAGCAAACAGGCCGATATTATGAGGTATTTGAAGACGATTTCCGACGCGAGTTCCACATAAACTCCAGGTGATCGTTCGTCAACGTGCGCTTCTCAAATGTGGCATGTCAGTGCAGCTGAACTTCCGCTACAGAACTGCACACCCCTGAACTCAGTCTCCTTAAAGTTTTAACAGATCGTCACACATTTATCTTACAACCTGCAGCTTTCATGCAAGTGTCACAACTCCACAGTATACCCAAGCCACTTCGTGTAAAAAAAAAATCTAAAAATGTTAAGCGTCTGGAGTCAAAAGGCCAAGTAACAATACTTGCGCTCTACATATCACATACAATTAACACATTAAATTAATAAATTGTTCCAGGCGAAATTACCTTGCTCTAAACGCTCTCTTAGTGCATTTTATGTTCTTCTCGAGTTATCTGCATGACATAAAGTTATGTACAATTCTGTCACATGTCATACGTGGTGATAGTTTGTGTGGACCCAGCAGGACATATTACAGGAATCATCTAGCTAGATATGTAAGGGTCCGGCGCTGAAGATGCTGTAGACGAAGCCGGGGACGGTGTGGACGAGACAGAGTGCGGTTTTTCTGGGGCGTCTTCGCCTTTTTCCTCGTTCTCCACTTGTCCCGACGGGGATTTCGGCAAGATCCCTTCTTTCTCTCGTTTCTTCTGCTTCATTCTACGGTTCTGAAACCAAATTTTCACCTGAGTCTCGTTCAGCTGCAGGGCAGCGGCTATCTCCACACGCCTTGCCCGCGTCAGGTACTTGTTGAAGTGAAACTCTTTCTCGAGCTCCGTGAGCTGCTTAGTAGTAAAGTTGGTCCTGACCGTATTCGGCTGTCCGCCGAAGCCGTATTCTCCAGCTTTACCTATGGGGCGAAAAATAAATTGACCAATGGCGCCGGCTTAACAAAGTATTCAAAGACAATACTGAAATTGCAAATAATCTCCAAGAACTGCTTAAAATGTGAACGCGGAAGATATATGTTGGTATTAGACTAGCAAAAACGTGTCTTCAAGTGTGTAACACTCACCGGTCTTTGGGGGATTTCTTTTAACTTTCATCCAGTCAAATGTCTGCGTTGGAAGAGAGCTTTCGGGCAGGGGCGAGCAGCATGACTCACGGTGGGATACCTGCAGGGGGGACAGAGGGTTCGTGAATCCTGCAAACGTCAGATTGGACTGCTCGTGCGCGTAGGCAGCGTGAGTATACTGGAACTGTCCAAGAGACGCCCCACTGTAATTTTGGCGATGCTGCACCATAGATGACGAAACGTTCCCAGAGTAAACGATGGGGGCACATTGTGAATATCCAGTGTTAGAATCCACGTCTTGATTCAAGGTGTAATGATTGTAATTGGCACAGAAACTTTGGGGGGCATAGCCAGAACCACAGCCCGGATGAGTGGCGTATGTTATGCCCAGTGGGCCGTGAGGTTGGTATGATCCCGTTTGGTGAGGGTGTGTAGGAATGCCACCCGGTGAACCTCGACTGGCAAGAAGGCGATCATCCCCGCTGCAGTCATTAGCTGTGACAGCACAAGACTGAAAAGTTGTAATTCCGTGGTCTGAGTGGTATGCGGTGGTAGAGCAGGACCCGCCGTCCCCACTCATCACAGAGTAATCTAAGAAGGTGCTCATTGTAGCATTCTGTCTGTGACAGTGACAGACCGGGCCCGGACTGATTATCCCTCACCCCAGATGACCGTGCCAACCTGCCCGCTTCTCCCATCAGGCCCGCACTAAGCGATATGAACGAGCGGGGGCGGTCACGTGACGCGGGTCAGCCAGTGAGTGCGCGCCGCTGTGGAGTTCGCCTTTCTCTCGGCGGTGATAGATCACCGTTTTAGAGGCATTTAAATTCCTAACGCTCTTCGATCAAGGTGACGCGCATCAGCATTAATGTATTGGCTGTGCAAACAATAGGTACTGCAGACCGCGACGCGCGGCAGTCGGGTCGCGCGGAGCCATTGTATCAGAACATAAACAGTGCCTCTTCCAGGCGGATGTTCATGTGCTGAATCCATTCATACCCACTCCGCACCAGAGCGACCATATCCGCAAAACACGCCAGGTAAGAAGAACCGATTCTGATTTGAATAATTTAAACTAACCTATACTAGCTCATAATAATTAACGTGAAAATGATACGAGTTAAATATGGGCTGTGCGTGCGATTAACAGGCAGACAGCGAAGTTGGATGCCTTGGTTTAACATGGTTGTCAGGTCTGAGTAGCAAGGAAGGCAAACTTCAAATGTCTGTGTTCACTGTTGTTGGTTCTGGGATGGCAAGCTCGAGTAACCTAAAACCGTGACGCTACCGCGAACTTCTAGACCGATGTAGTCTGTACACGTCCGTACCGTCCGTAGGCGGTTGTTCACACAGCACTTGTAATACACGTTAAATAACTTTAATTTCGTGTCTGGCGTGGGGCTAGCGTGATGATATTGATAGGGAATTTGTTAAAATACGTGTCCCTTATTCAAAAACATGATTTGTGTGTTTGTGTGTCCCAGGACTTAAGATTTACATTCTTATATTATTCTGTTTACCTTCCACATAAGCATAAGCAAAATATATATATATTTTTTAATGCGATCCGGTATAATTATGCATCGATAGTTAAATAACATATTTATGCATCCTCCAGGAATAACTGAATATCTGAAATAGTCTAGTAAACCAACGCTCCTATATGCAGTTCAGTGTATTAACCAGACATAGACACATTGTAGCCCAGGCCCGAGGTTAAAATGAGCTGTTTCATTTGTTTTCCGGGTTGCCTTAACCGCTTAATCCCAAACAAAATAATTATCCGTTTATTTCTCATAGCGGTGCAAAACCCAGACGTGTGTGAGGACGTTCGTCACGAAAGCGCCCTGTGCCCTTTCTAGACATTAAGCTGAACATGCGGCCTTGTGGTCAGTCGCAAAATGGCTCCTGTGGAGGAGCGCTGGGGCTATCCCCGCCCTCCAGCCATCCTGATATGCAGGCGCTTAAGCTCTGAATGCAGGAAACAGCTACTGTTTATTCAGTATCTACACTCGAAAATAGCGCATGTGTGCCCTCGCAGAATTGTCAGTATTCATTTACCAAAACAGCAGTTTAAGCGAAAAGGACACATTAAAAAAACGATATGTAACGCAATTAATAGCCCATGCGGATACTTTTCACGGGCATTTGCTTAATCCGTCTCACTTCTCTTGTAAAATGTGCATTGTCTCTGTGGTGAGGAGGGATAGGCGGCATTCACTCTCTGTGTATCTCGTTACGTCGAATAGTCTTCGTTCCGGAAGCGACCAGAAACACGCGATGATTTTATCTAATAGGGTATTGGCGAAATGTCATGCTATAGGCCCATATTGTGCCGTTATACATAGTAATGTTACTCAGCACACTCCGTACATATAATAGGATCGATCCTAATTAGCAAGGCAAGCCCATAAACGTGATGGAAGAAAATATTTTATTTTAGAAAATGTAATTGAACAAATGTGAATGCGCGCGTGCAGGACTGCAGGAAAGCTCTGTCATTCTTGGAAAGAAAAAACGTTTTATATTGTCCGAATGATCAGTGTGCAAAAAAAGACCATCGTTAAAAAGCAATGTTTAAAGTTTTCATTGCATTAAATACAATAAAATACATATTGCGTTCTTATAGAATCCAATTTGAAATTAAACCTTTATGGTGTGGTTGTAAATGGTATAGTTAAATGTGATAGTATGCAACACAGAAAATGTATATAATAAGGACTTTATTTATATATAAACACAAGCAGGATATTATATTAAGAAGGCAAACTTTCTGCAGCAGTCGTTATTTGAGTTATTGTAGCCACGCGCGGGCTGTAGGTTTAAACAGCTATAAAAATGAATTACAGCCGCGAGCCTAAAATAGCCAGCGCTTTGGCCGGGAATCCCCAGTAACCTCCAAATGCGATAGAGGCTTTTATTTGTATATAGGCCTCGGCAATTGATCTCTTTGTTGCCATTCTCATTCATAAAAGAATTTGATTTATGACTTAGAGGGGAATTTCGTCCAGAATTCTTAGGCAAGCCCCTCACTTTGCACCGAGCACAGCAAACATTGCCTCGATGTTCTCCAGAAACTGTTTATCATAATGAAGCTATATATTTTAAATAACAGATTGTTAATGTTCGTAGAACACCTACATGCACGTTTACCAGTACAGCAGGCTATAATTATACATTTAAAAGAGCATAAATTACATTTAATTTGAAAGGAAACATGAATTATGTTTTACACTATAAGAGTATATGAAAGTGTATGCTCCCGATAACATTATACTTGCTATTTTAAGTGTATTTCACTATTTTAGATGACCTGATTAATTTATATTACATTTTATGTCTCTACATGTCCAGAAATGTAAACAAATGTTTTGTTTCGTTTTAGGTTGGAAAGGAAGATTATTTTTCCCCATTTCTTGCGGAAGGAGCCGAAGTTTCACTTACCGTTGAAGTTTGTAACTTTCATGATCAAGAGAATGACTCCAGCTGCTAACTTAACTTTGAATAGCAACTGTGTAAGCGATCAGATATACTGATAGATTGCTGTTTTTATTTTACACACTTTAGTCACGTATGTCCTTGCTTCCGTTTTTTTTTGAGAACTGTGTATTGTACAATAAACATTTTCTAGTTAATTTAATTTCTTCTATACATTGTAGTGTGTTGCGTTTTAGAAAATTCTAAAATACATTTCATCATTCATGAAAAAATAATTAAATGACGCATTTTTAAAGCTACTTGTAGCAAGTCAGGTTTATTCTAACAAAAATATTCATTGACATTGTACCCGAAAGCGATACAAAAATAAAAGGACAAAGATTCATTTCTATTTTTCCTGTTTTTACACACAATTATATTGCTTTCGGATAGTCGCCTATTCGAATTTTAATTCAAATATTATCAAACTAATTATTTACACAAATTATATGGTGAAATCTTACCTCTGCATGATTAGTTATCTAATCAGTTAAGCCACGAAGAAATTGTACTAATAATATAAAACTCTGGACAAGATCGGTGCAGTTCAATTTCAGTTTAGTAGTTCAGATGCTGCAAATCGATAGTTGTTAAAGTGTCCGAGAAAAAATAAAAGCTGTCCGTAGGTATGTCCACGGGACTATCCAAGGATTCTGACAAACTGGGGGAAGCGGCATCTGAAAGATGTAGGCAGGAATCTGTGGAGAATACGTGAAAGTCCTGTAAAGAAGAAACGTCCAGGGCCGGGGGACTACCATTGTCCAGGCCAGATGCGGACTCCGGGCCCATTGTTGACATGCAGCCTGGAACAGTGGGTGACGGGTTGGGAAAATTTTTAAGATTTTTCTCATTGCTGTTCAAAGGCGAAACAGTAAAACTTTGGGAATCTCCATTGTGGATATTCTGAGGCTGTTGCGGAGTTAGAGAGTTTTGCTGAAAGGAGTAGGTCTCTCGCTCCAGAAGGGCCCCTGACACATTGTTTAGGGCTTGCTCGTAAAGCGATTTCTCCTCCTCGACCTGCGCCCCGTCTTCCATCCGCTTCAACTTTCCCTCGCTATTCTGGTTCTCCTTGCACTGGGTCTGTCGTTTATGTTTCATCCTCCGGTTCTGAAACCACACTTTCACTTGCCTCTCGGTCAAATCCAGTAACGCGGCGATCTCCACCCTCCGCGGTCTGCAGAGGTACTTGTTGAAATGGAATTCCTTCTCCAGCTCCAGGAGCTGCGTGTTGGTGTACGCAGTTCTCAGCCTGCGCGATCCCCCGCCGCCTGTCTCCGGGATCTCGGGCGACCCTGAATCAGCAATAGAAACGACACCGCGTTACATTTCCTACGGTTTATCAATCACTCTCGCAGAGACCGCTTGCTACACGCGCATTTCCGCAAAACGGCAGTCACTCTCAAATGCATTAAAGATTCTGCATTGATTTCCGACCTTCCGCGGCAATATTTTGGGAAATCGAGCAACGATTCACATTCCACATAATCTGAACCCCCCAAAATAGTACCCTACTAAGGCAGTGGAGCTCTGAACCAGCCTAGCAGCCCAATGAAGGCGCCAGCTGCACCATGGAGCTACAACAATCTATCACTCCTCATTACTGTCAAATATCAAAACTCTGGCACCGGACAGCAAGGAAGGTCAGTGTGGAAATCAAGTAAATCATTTTACATTACACAACTTAGTGAAAGTTTTAACGATACAGAGGAGTGCATATACAATATACACACCCAATTCGAAACGATTTGCCAGATTTGAAGTTTATTACGCTCCGCTCCATAAAAATTGAATATTCTTTAAAAAAAAAAAACATCCCCCGGTATTTTCCTCACAATTTACAACACTCACCTTTAGGAGAGAAGCAGACTGGTCCTGTTGCTGCGGCCGTGGACGTCGGTGTCGGCAGGTGATTTTTCTTGGAAGCTTTTTTCTCCTTCATCCAGGGATACTCCGGAGGAAGAGATGCGGTCGGCAGCGGGCTACAGCCATTGGGGCTGTGCTTGGGCCGGCTGTGGCGAGGGTGGCTGCCGGGGTTTAGGCTGGGAATGGTGTGCTCAAAAGGAGGAGGAATCAGTGTCGAGTGTGAAAGCGTCGGGCTCTTGATTGATGAACTTTGAAATGAATCACCGACAGGGGGAAAAGATGTCAGACACTCTGCAAGCGACGGCTGACTATTGATAAAACCAGTCTCTCGCTCAAATTCGTAATTCATCTCCTCTCCCTCAGAGCTTTGGAAAGTTAGCTCTTATTTGAATTTTGTGGCCAGATTAAAAAATCATAAAAATCGCTGCTAGTGTTTTTTCTAATTCACTGATTACGGCCGTATGGGGACCGCGCTACTATTAAACTATTGAATTCATGGAGACAAGGTTGAAATTGGACCGAATTGCTTGTCACATGATTACTTCTGCCCAATGACAATTTGGGGTTTAATCAAAAGAAGCCACTGTCTGCGTGATTGATCCAAAAAAAGTCTGTAAGGAACGCCTCGTTCTGGGGGTAGTACTGTTTTTATTTACACGTCCTGGTCAGTTTGTCCACCGCCACGGCCCTACAGCATTGAAATATTTTAAAAACGCAAGCGTGACTGTGCATCCTCCACGCCAGCGTCTGCCCTCCTCGCATTGTTACTTAATGTCAGAAGAACGCCCTGCGTACCACCAATCAGTTCAGCGTCTACTTGCAACGTCTGTAGTCGTAAACTGAGAGATTTATCTGGAAAGTACTATGTATGAGAACATTCATATATCCAACTGTTTTCACATTAGGTATTACGCATATACCAGGTCTAAACGAAAACAAAGACACTGTCAGACTCGGAAACACACATACACTCATAAAAATATACAGGGTATAATACATCCCGAATATTTGACTTGAAGGTGTGTGTGTGTATATATATATATATATATATATATTCACCAACACAGTGTTTGTAGTATTGTAGCATTGGATAGCATATATCCCGATTTCATGTACCAGTTATGTAATGTACATAATGTGAGTGATATACCAGGCATATTCATGTATCGTGTCTATTATGTCGTATGATGATATGTATCGTATTGTAGATGCTGTTAAAATACGCTGTTCATTTGAAGAGTACGTGTAAATCTGCAAGCAGCATGCTACGGTGCCGGCTATATTTAGGTCACACGGCAATATGAAGAATACATAGGCAAATTCATCTGAAACAATAAGGTAAGGTAATATTACTATCGAAGAACTGTTCTTACGTCACTGAGATCAAAAGAATCGTTGAATGAACATATGCAATTAATTTACATTCCATTTTCCCCACATCTTTTTTGTTCGTTTATCAAAATGTCATAAAGATTCTTCACTTAAAGAAAGATACATTGAAAACAAACGGTTACAATCACTTATATCTCTGGAGCCATTTGCTTTGAAGAGTGAGAATTCCTCTGTGTGTCTCATATGGGTGTGACCCACGAGTATATTAAATATTCGGTGGTAAAATATCAAAAACTTATATTTCGATTGATTTAAGTGCATATACTAGGAATAACATCAAAAAAATCCTTAAGCGCCCTTATGCATGCCTTATTATGGGGATTTCGGTATTAATGAGATATATCATTATTTTGATACTACGAGTGCTTTATTAACGCTAGTCGAAAGTAGTCGAAATAGGTACGGTACATTATTTTAAATCGTTTCTTCGTCGGTAGTAAGAGAGGGTTGTATTTAAAGGGGGAAAGACTAGTAGGCCTCTCACAGTTTATTGCTTATATTATAAACAAAGAGCCTAGGAAGCCTTCGCGCTATCAATCTTACTCGCCAATAGGTCTGACAGCTTCGTGCCCTGAGAACACATTTAAACCTTCTAACGCTCTCTTAGATCAAATGCAACCAGGAAGAGAGGACGACCACTGAACACTTATTTTAGAATAAGATTCGGCTGCCATTCTAGTTTTACACTAGGATTCTTAAGCTGTAACTATTTTCTTGAAAGAAAATAATACGAAATCGGTGAGTAACCAACCTTTAAACTTTATGTTTTGCCTTTTACGCACGTCTACATGTTGTCTTTTATAACTTTCTAGTTTTTTGCGTGAACAATTGTGTAGGAAAGACTCAGCTGGCGAGAAAATGACGAATGGTTTTGCAATTACACACAGCTTTTTGTGAGAGAGGTGAGTGGGAGTCTGCATTCTGCTAAATCCGATTCAGTCCCACACTCCAGTTAGGACTGAAATAGCACTGCTTGCTTTCCCATTTTCCGAAGAATATAAATCGGTAGGTATATTGGCTTTACGGATATGTATATAACGGATACTATATTTCTTTTCATTCCCTGTCCAATTAAAAGCACACGTGCGTGTTTTAGGCGTGGGGAGAAGGACGGAATCCTCACGGATCAATTGTTCTTTCCATATCCCTGTTAACCATATGTTAGGCGAGGCAATACGGTCATGCACCCTTTAAGTCAAAAATTAAAACGAAAAAAAAATGTAGAGTCTGCGGAAACAAAGCACGAATGCACATTTAAACTACTTATTAGCCGAGGGCTTAAGCAACGATAGCAAGTATATAAAAGTGCGGATAGTCTCATCGGTGACGAGGTATATTTTAATCATAACCATTACAATTCTGAATAATATTTCCTTAGGGCACACAATGGTATATGCGTTTGCTTTTTCGTAAGTAAATATTTTACGCAGTATATTGTGTTTTAATATCTCTTCGAATTCCAAGCGGGCTCGCTTGATATTTTCGCAAATAAGAATACACACGGGTGACTAAATAAATACAAAATTAAATTTGCGCGTTAAACCTACAGAAAATAAAATGCGTTTGTTTCAAAATTTAATTAATTAAGAATAACAGTACTTTCTAAAAATAAAGGGACAATTTAAGAAACAGGATTGGACTAATGCGGTTTATGTTTTAAAATGAACAGCAATAAGTCGATATTTTTTGATTGTCAATGGAATTTTGAAAAATTACAACATGGGAATATGGAGGTCGTGCTGTTTATTCGCCTCCGAATTTTCTGTATAAAGCATTACCGATTAAGTTTATCGTTTAGTTGTTTTTAAATAGTAAATGTACTTCAGGTAGTAATACAATGAGCTCCTTTCATATACACTGGGATTTATAAAAGAATCTTAAGAAATATTTTAGATTTATCAAATATAATGTTTTTTTTAATTAAATGTTGTTGTTGATTGTGCACACATGTCTTCTTAGTTTCTTCGATCAATGTATTTAGTCTTTTGTTATTATTTGAGGTTCTAGAAGCATCGCGTAGGCGCTGGCCATGCCTGCTTGGGCGCGTGGGAGGACTAGGCCACCGTCTATTCCTATTTCCAGGCTCCGAGCTCCGGGATCGGCAAGGCGGAACAAATCACCTAAAGTACGCGACTCCCGGGGATTATTGCTCGTATGATCGTGGTACGCAAACATGTACTCCACGTAAACGACTCTCTTTTGGCTTCGACGTTTTCATACATAAATTAAATGTTTATCTGGAACCATACAATATGATTTTGTGCCTTTCTATAGTTGTGTATATGTAATGTATTTTAATGTCTCGTGATGTGGCGATTACAATGTGATTATTAATTATTATTATTATTATTATTGTAATTATTATTATTATTGTTATATTTCCCTCTCCCCACTCGTCCCTCAAAATTGCTATAAGATTACGATACAAATGTATGTTTTAACTTTTTATTTCTTAGAATGGAGCAGCTTGGAATGTATGACAAACAGAACCTGTGATCTTGAAGTATCTTCAATAAACAAGTACAAGCTGGGAAATTCTAAAACTCTCATACCTTGTCTCTCATATCTTATTGCATGATTCACGTCCCAAAAAAATATATATGAACCCAATAAAGAGAACATTATAATCTTGTCTTTGCCATGTAGTCATTTTCCTTGCAAATGAGTGTGTAAGGAGGGCCGGAACCCGTCTCTGCGTACCTCCATGTGGCTATGGCCCACCTACTGGCTGATGGAGATAAATAATACTTTAGAAATGTATGTCCCGTTAAAACAAATAAATAATTTTGAAAGTCCATCAGAATACAAACAGTGGCGGTCAGAAGCCCGAGCTGCAGACCTTTTTTAACCAGAGCGTGATTCTAGGAACCTCCAGGAGTGCAACAAAATGCAAACAAAATTCTTCACCTGGGATAAATAACTAACGAACAAATTCACATTAACGAATATAATAAAATTTGTTCAGATACCCTGTTTGGTTTAAAAGAAAAAACAAAAAAAAAAAAAAGGTTTAAGACTAAATATGCATATCTGTGCATCCGGACTTTATCTCCTAGATATACGGTAATGGAACAATAACACTATTACAAATGTATAGAGAAATCCAAGCAACGAGAATGGCTACTTGACTAAGCTACACGTCACACATAAACAATAAAAAAAAACAAAGGCATAGAAGCTATTGAATGGAAAGAAAGCTATGGGTGCGGAGGTAAGAGATTGGACGGAGTTAGAGAATATCACACCACAGCTGACAACGTCGTTACAGATGCGTCAGTTTGGGCGCTTCCTGAATTCTTCCCTGAGAGTAATGTGGAGTAAGGTCTGTGTATGTGGGGTGCGGGTCGCACGGCCCATGATGGTGACTGTTGCCCATAGTGACCGCACCATTGTAGTCCATGTTGGTCGATGACGGATGAGGGAGATGAGTCAGCCCAAAAACGGAGGGCCCGGAGTTAGCCACCGACTCGATGTAACCTCCACCAACATACACTGGGCTTCCTGGTAGATGAGTTCCATAGCTACCGTTGCCTTGCAGGGGATGCGTGTCATAATCAGGGCTGCTTGCCCCAGTCCCCACATACCTTTTCTGGGAAGGCGGGCAATTGTTTAGCGTGCTGTTCAGAGATGCCGGATATGACGTTGGTATGCCATATGCATTCTGATTAGCCTTATTGTAAGAAGTGGGCGACTGGGATTCATATGGTACGCTGTTGACAAGAGAATGCATGGAGTTTAGGTATCCTCCTGCAGAAGATGGGGCCCCCGGGCTTCTGGGGGACTGGGCCCCTGGGGATGGCATCATTCCGACTCCCTTTTGATCTTTTTTATACTTCATCCGGCGGTTCTGGAACCAGATTTTTATCTGTCTCTCCGTAAGGTTCAGCAAATTAGCCATTTCGACCCTTCTTGGTCGGCAAAGGTAGCGGTTAAAATGAAACTCCTTCTCTAGTTCCACGAGCTGTGCGCTGGTGTAAGCTGTCCGAGCTCGTTTTGAAGCGGCAGATCCGGGCGGACTCTTGTCTCCTGGACAAAGCTCAGCTGCATAGGAGACAGAAGAGTAGGTTTAGTAATCAGTGATATAGACAAATATTAATAATGTCCCAAAGTATACATACGAGATATCAGTGTAAAATTATTTAAAACAAAAAGTAATTGCATTCCATTGCTTTTGGTTTGATATGCACTGTCATGTAAGCTGGTATGTAGGAAACAAATCTTTAGATCAATATACCTGGCTTTGTCTTCAGCATATACATACCGCGAGCACAACAAATTGATACAGGCTGCTATCTGTGTTAGTCTAAAAGCATCACAGAAAGCGTGTAGAATCAACCTATTCATAACGCTAAGAAGAATCCATTCTATGGGATGATACATCAGCCCTTATAACTTTGCCGGTATGTTTGCTGTAAAGTAGCGTATCCTGTGTTGCGACACACATACGGTATCCGCTTGGCGGGGCTGTTTGTCCCAGATCTCTTTCCGTAGATGCATGCGTGCACATTCGAGTGAGCAATTCGTACGTAACTGCACCGCTTTCACTGAAGTCACCTGATAGCAACCCCGATACACTTAAAGGTTTACCCTCTGACGTGTGATAAAACTCGCTATCATATGTCACTATATAACTATTATTAACTGGAGTATATGCATTATGACATATGTATCGATTACGTCAGCAAACCTGCACAACTATTATTGTTGGCGTTATTATCATCATTATTATTCTTGATGATAATAATAATATTAATAATAATAATTTGCATAATGCCAGCATATGTGGTGATTAACCAATGAGGTCATTTTAAGGCTTGTACTCCGAACAATCACGTTTAGATATAACTGCGGAACGCCTGTGGTCCTCAAAAAATAAAAAAATTACAAGTGCTAAAAAAGAAAAAAATGGGCAACATTCCGCCGAAGTTGACGGCTATCTTTTTGTAACTTATATAATATCTAACCGAAATGTTTAAACACCACTAGTGCACGTTTTCCTTTGGGTTAGGTTATTTTAATAGATGTATTATTGTTGTTGTTGTTGATAATAGTAGTAGTAGTAGTACTACTACTACTACTACTACTACTAATAATAATAATAATAACAATAATGCAATTCGTTCTCAGCCTATAGTATCTTTAACCGTATTATGAATTCATATGACTTGCAGGTTGACCGAATGGCCAACCAGACAGAAGCGCCACGAGTTTTGTAGGCGTGTTTTAACGCGAGAGTATTAGCAGTTGCAGCCCTTTCATGCAGTCCCACGGTTAGGTTATACGGATACTTTTCTTATTATAAGAGCAATCAGGGCTCGGTGTGATGTCACCGGATCCAACGTAAAACCTACGGCTACGAACAGGAGCAACTAGCATTTTGTATGTTTTTTTTCTTTTTCAAGAACTTTGAATTTCAGCATTAAAGACAAAGCCAAACAAATGCAGCGTACGGTGTGCATAACGCTTCTTTACACCTGGCAATGTTAACCTTAGCTAGGGAGTGGCAATGATCATTGCAAACAAACAAATAAGCACGAATTGAATGTGAGGGTATTGGGGTAAAGGTGGGCCGAATCTAACTTTTCGTTCGTTTCTTAACACAAGGTACCTCCGCCGTTTTTATGCCAGTAAAGTATGGACATAAATAAATGTTTGACCTTGCGAAGAACATTTGGCCATGCTTATCTATTTATCAGATATTATTAATATAAAAACTGACTTATTTTGCGTTTAAACATCAACTTATTCGAACTTCAAGTGAAGTACCTGAACTGGAACTATTGCTTTTCTGCTTGGCATTCTGGCGCGACTCCTTCATCCATGGGAAAATCTGCTTCCGGGACGCGGCGGTGGGCGATCCGTGTGCGGCATTCTTGGTGTTGGGGAGACTGGAGCTGTTGCTGGTGTTTTCGGTCGGAGAAACTGGAGACGGCGGCGGTGGCGCCGTGATGGGGGCCTGCTGTTGGCTGGTGTCAGGGATGACAGGGGGCTGACCGGCCTGGGCTGCATTACTCCGCACGCAGCTCTCTGCGAGCTCACTGGACTTCTGCAGAGGGACATTGCCGCTGGGGGACAGCATTGAGCAGGCAGGTCGATGGTAGTCACTTTCCACATGAGAGGATGGGGGATATTGCTGCTGATTGGCATTATAACTGAAACCATTTGCTCCTTGATATGAGTAGCCACTGTATATTGCCGAGCTGTCGTAGTAGGTCGCCTTTTGCATTTCGCCGTTTCCCAATATTTATTTCAGAAACTGACAGGGTCTTGACACCCTTGTAGACTAACATTGGCACCCGGTGTCACGTGACGCCGCTCCGCCAATGGCCTCCTCGGGTAGACCTAGGGTTACAAGAAGCACGGTGAGACGGAGAAATGGTGTCGATCCATCTTACTTTTCAATACCCGGCTGACACGAAAGACTATAGAAAGAAATATGTAGGACATTTCTGAAGCAATCACAGTTTAGCCTAAAGGTACACTTACAGCACAGAGGCCAGCGTGGGCTTACAACGCATCGCGTGTTCATGCGGTTATTAAGTAACGTTTGAGAATTCTTAGCTATTCCAATAATGATACAACTTAACGACATGACATACGCATTTCATTATATAAATATAATAATAAATATGTTC
>JAODKN010000046.1:2309510-2328783 GCA_026774425.1 Petrocephalus zakoni
AAGGGAAGTCGTTATAGTGGGATGCATGCAGCCATGCAATTTCATTTCTCGTGTATACAAATCCGTATATATGAGATGAAAAATATTAGATGATTGGATAGTCGGCATTGTTAGCTAATAGACTGCATTGGTAACAGTCCTTAGAATTGTAATAAAAACAAAAAACTCCACGGCATCTGAGTGCGCCGGTATTGTTGTTCACGCCGTTTTTTCTGTACGCCTTAAGCTTCATTACTAACCTTTGCCTTGGGCAGCAATAACTCACGACAGTAATGAACAATCAACGGAAATACCTCAAAATAAAATCCATCCTCGCAAAGCAGGGGTCTTTCTCTCTCCGCCTAGAAAAACATATCCATCCGTGAGAGCGATGATATAACATCCAAAAAAAAGGAGCCCCTTCTCAAGTAAAGTGCGTGAAGCCCCGACTCCAAACAGAAAATGGGAACGCGTAATCAGCATCGCATAGGCAGCCCGGCTCTCCTGTGCTTACTGGCACACTAATGCGCCGTGTTATGCGTTTACTCACGTGGTGCTACGTCAACTTATAACCCTTTTATTTGAATCTGTGACTCATTAAAACTTAAATTAATTGAGTCAGGAATACGCATAGAAGAAATACATTCAAACGATGGAGGTCCAGTCCATTTCAAATGGAATCAAGTAATTTAATCTTATCAATAAACCTGCTCATTCAGGGTTCATCAATAGGCATGTTTCGATGCGCATGTTTCTTCAGTGCCTTAAGTGAAATTAATTCTGGACCGAATATGTGGTTTTATGAGGGGCGGGGGGGGGGATATTGTTATGAATTGCGGGAAATGATTTTCGCGGCGGTGTTACAATTTGGACGACGTGAAACGGTTTTTTTTCTCCACGAGGAAGCCGCTAATGGGTGCTGTGATGATCATTCGCCACTCTAGTCGCCGTTTTTATAGGTGCATTGTGTAGCGCGCTCCCCCCCCCTCCCACACGGTACACTGTGGCAGTCAAATAAAATCAAAGTCTTACAATTACCTGACGAAACGCAAAGTGGGCTTCTCAGTGGCTATCGGGGTTAATGTTAGTGAGGCGCGGCGTGAAAAGGGACCCGAAACCGGCTTATAAGGTACCCGAAACCGGTACCCGAAACCGGCTTATAACGAACGCGCCCTCATGCGCAGATTGTGCGGACCTAGCGAATCAGCCTCTTACGCAGCCTTCTGCCTGCGACTGAGTGATGCTGGGAATGGCTTTGTAACTAGAATTCAGATTAAGACAAGAGATTATTCGACGACTCAAATGGTAATTATGAGAACTTATGAGGTCAATAAAAAATACAGTAACGTTTCGTTTTCGATGAAGCACAGTCAATGCTATCAAATTATTATTGACAGTAAGTGGGATACAGTCTCGATGTTTACGCGACATAAATTTGATACATTTGTGATCGTAAAGCAGACTAGGTACTAACTTGCACTGGAAGTCAGTACTAAATCAAACGTTCGCGGCCCGGTTTGCCGCTTGTTTCCGCCAACGTGGGGTGGCCTCGCAGCTCAGCGCTCGACTGGGAAAGCTTACTAGGATGATAAATCATTTAACCGGACACCATCCACATTACACTCATACTCTCATGCTGAACAGCCTTTGTCCTCACAGACTCTAAGCAGGACTAAGTGTAAAGTTCTATAAGTCTCACAGGACGACCCATAATTTATTTATTTTTTTTTTATTTTTTTTTTAAATATGCACGTCTCGACATTTAGCACACGAAAGAATCGAGTATATGTTTAATTTGCATTCATGACTGCTCTAGACGGTTTCCACGTGCTGCATTTGGATAAAATGTCCGTGATGGTAAAAAATGGCGTGTCGACTGACCTGCGTCGGACCACCTGTTTATAAAAGAAAGAAAATGTAATCTCCGTTTTGAAGTACCCGTTTTCTGGCCAGAAATACAATACTAGCAAATCACACGGGCACGTGGATTGCTGTGCCTGGATATTATTCTAAAGCGTCACTTTTTTTGTGTGCAGGACGAAGAAAAGAACCGTGTTCTCGCACGATTGTACTTCTGCACCTTAGGTTTGACCCCTGGGACATTAGCTGCATGGTCGCTGTAAGACGGAAAGAACAGAATGTTGGATTATTAACGTTCGGTATTTTTTCTGTTTATTGTGGTAACATTTTGATTAGTTGAAAATGATAAATCTCATGTGAAGGAAGAAAGGACAGCGTGGACGCCTTTCCTTTGGACACGCGCCAGACCTCTGTATCTTCCCACAGTGTTGACATTCAAAGCTATAAAAGCAAAGCTAAGGTTACCGATGCACTCATCTGAAGATAACTGTACGTTTACATCAACCAACGGGACGCTGAATGGGATCTTCGACGGCTACAATTAACTCATCTTAGAACATTTTTATTGCATCTAAATGTTAATTAGGACTACTATGTATCTGAAGTCAGTTCACAACTTTTTTTCCCATCTTTAGGCTACATAACTGTTCTCTCTTTACTGTATGCAACTTTGTATCGTTAGTCTATTGTAATGATAATCTTTTGGTGATATTAAACTCGTTATCTCCGAAATTATGATTTACTCTGATTTCTAATCAGAGTATTGATTTAAGTTGAATCAATGTTAATACGTTGCAAAGACTGAGGTAAGCAAATTAGTGAGCGCGCATTTTCGCGTTACTAAAACTATTGTTATGATCATTAAACACAAAATACGCTATTTATTGACTGCCGCAATAAATGTTATACCATTGGTATTTTTTCATCCATTTGTATGGTGTTAATTTATAGCCAGCTTGTGTGTAGAAGCCCTGTAAATGTTTAACAAGTCCATAACTGAAGCCTTTCTTCTCCAGGTCGCCTTGCTTACTATGCAGTTGCTATTGGGCATCTGGCTGGTTTGTTCACAAAACCAGCTCACTTAAGCGCCGAACTGCACGAAACCACCAATAAATGTTCAAGACAATGACACTTTCTGTCGAATTTCTTTTAATAATGTTTTTCAAGACTGAATTAGAATACATTATGTCTACATATATACCGGCAAATATTGGAATAAGGAATCTAATAATTTATATCATCAAACATTTCAAAATCATTCAATAGTCTGATTTAGTGTTGAACCGTAAAAATCAGTTTCGCAAATTTTGCATTTAAAAGCCATATTGATATTGCCACTCCATATATTACAAAATATTCCGCTACTACAAAAAATCGGATTTCCAGTGTTGCTAAGGTCACGTTGATAATATTAATAAGAATAAGGAGAATGATGTTATCACAACAATGAACATTTATGATTATTTTATTTACGGACTTCCAATTTTTACTAATTCCAACTTTTATTAAAATGCATTGCCTCAGAATACCTTCACTATCCATTTAAACTTGAAGTTCATCTGTGCCCTGCACTGGAACTTACAGAATCCTAATACAGTATTGGACGCTTGTCAAGTTTTGTGCCACGCGCGTGCCTTTTTTAAACTCACCCATCCCTCCTGTGTTTCGTTTTCTGACATTTTTTTTAGATTATCAAGGCTGGTGTTGAAACCTCATTTGAACCATTAGGTATTGCTGAAGCATGCATTAAAATAATAACGCAACCGTTTCCTTAAATCATTCAGGTGTTTTGTAACCTCGGCTCGCTTTGCTTTGAACCGTTAAAACACGTGCCTGGAGCTAGATCAAAAAACTTCAGTCTCCTTGCTACTTTCTTTTCCAGGACACACGGGACTAAATTCATGAGGAACAAAATTATAAAACAGCATCGATACGTCAAAGTTGAAAACCTAAAATTTGCAGATCATTATCAAAGTTCAATGGCAGGGGTTGGTTAGCTAATAGAAGCCATATAATTTAATTAGAATAATCTGATAGGTAGTGCACTCACGCAGAAATGCCGGCTTTCTCCCCCATTCCAGTTCACCAGAGTAGGAAACACGAATCTCCCATCGCAGAAGGCCACACGAAGTGAAAATACAGGCGACTTCGAATCTATTTCAGAACACGGGTATTAATTATTTAATGAGTCACGTGAGGGAGTAGATTAAAATTTTAGCACAAGAAGATAAGGGTGACCTTTGTCTGTATCTTTGATAAATTTAATAATATTCTGCAAAATAACTGAACATTCGCATCCGAGATATTGAGATTTCTCAGAATAATTCAGATCGAGCGATGGATAGAAGCTCCGCCTACCTGGAATATCGATACATTGGAAGAGGTGAGTCTTGCTTATTGTTAAAGCCTGGTGTGAAACCTGAAGTCTTAAAACTTTACGCATCGTCATAAAACTTTTACGCAATCTTCTCACAGATGGACGTTATATCTCGGTTGAATTACAAGTAATGTATTGCAGTGGCAAATGGGTTTACTGGCCTCTATCAAAACCTAGTAGTTCCATTTAAAATGAATTATTTCTCCTTTTTCCTCATTTGCTTACTATTAAAATCTATGGACGGTTAAAGCGTTCTCTCTCATATAACCCCTATTGACCAACATAGATTGTTGTTTTTCTTGTTTATGTGATTTTGGTTTTCGGGCGGGTTTTTGTTTCTCACTGATTTTAATGTACTTATTTTCAAACAAACTCGTCTATATTCGACTGTTTGCATAATTAAAAATAAAGGCATTCACACATTTTTCCTGTCGTTTATGCCCTGAGCAGGGTAGGTCTGGACATTGTGTAAAAAGGTCAGGGGTCATGCAGCCTTTCAACTCGATAATTGGACAAAAACTCTGGCCTTTCGATGAACCCGAGATTTGTACGGATGAGACAGGTATGGTCCATATCTCCCACTCAGTGAGATATACTGGTGGCTGATATAGCAACTCCAAACGCAATCAGGTAATAAGCATTTAACAGTACATATTTATTCAGCCTTAGAGATTACTAAAATAAGTGTTGTGTGTATAAGAAATAAAATTTAAGATTTAAGCTGTAATGAGCACAATTACGTTCAAAAAATTAATGAGTTCGCCGTGAGATGCCGAAATCAATCGTAATGCCTTTCGCTGGCGAGGTCCACAGAAGCTCAATTGTCAATAATAAGCATACATTTAAGTATATAATAAGTGAAAACAGAAACAAACAATGCATAACCATTTTATTACTATTTATTGTTTAGACAATATCCATTACTCAGTCTTCCTTAGCAAGAGTCAAGGTAAATAGTATTTAAATTGGATTAAAATTAAATGGTCGCAAGCAAAACAGTCTAGAAACAAATGATTACACAGTATTATTGTCAAACCACGAATAATATTACTTTATGGCAAACTACATTTAAAATGTTGCTTGACCAGTCTTACATGCACAGCGAGGCTGTTTATGTGTATCGTATTCTGGGCGTTGATGACCAACACGCTACTCGACATTTTTTTTTATTTCATTCAAATTGCACTTGATGTTTATGTATCAGTAACTGTCCTGCAAACAGTAATGAATGAATAAATAAATACATACGTACATGCACGCACATAATAAATAATACTGAAACACAGAACCAGACAACTGTCAGAAAGAATGCAGCTAGTCACCGTTCTTCAAGAAAAGTAAATTCTTTGCGCGCTACCCTTACGTGATCACAGCATGGAAGCATACACCTCATAACTTATTACATTTAGTTGTTTTATTTTTAAACCAGAGCGATGATAGTTAAATTGAATCGTCAAGACGACAAACACGTAACAGTTGCCATTAAAGTCAACTGGACACGAAAAAACGACATCAGGCCAGAAAGTCTGGACATATAAACACATTTTATTTAACTTCTATTGTGTCTTGCATAGACTATAACACTTATTTTATTATCCAAACAAACTGATATAACGTCAGTAATGAACACAGTTCAAATCACTGCTTCACAAAACATACACTCACGAATAGGCCTAAACACACAAAACGAGTTTCAATAGCACTAAAGAGCTATTATCTTTACCAAACACACATAATGTGCCTCTGGGAGGTTCTTTCTTTTTACATAGGTCCGTCACCTGGACGTGACAGAAAATTTAATCTTAAAACAGTTAAGCTATCTATTTTCAAGAGTATATCTCAATCTACACAAAATGACGGTCAAGACACCAGATCGCGACTTGTGCGTCCTCTCAGTCTTTTCGGAATTTCAGATATATTTTGCGAAATATGTTCAAACTCGCGCTTTAAGCTATTAATAATTCAAACACAGACAGTGAGAATAGGCAAGTGGTCATCACTTCAGAATTAATGTCACATTCTTCAATGTACGTCCAAATCCTGCGTTGGCCTCCTCAATCTGTTTGGTCAAAGGTTCTGTCATTCAGTTACTATAGGCTCGCTGTACAGGGCGCTGGCAGAAGCTGTTGCTGCTGACGAGTGGGTGTTTTGATTTGTTGGTGTCCAGCCGATGAGGTGGCAGAACGGACCTTAGTATTCGGCAGTTTATGGTCCTTCTTCCACTTCATCCTCCGATTCTGAAACCATATCTTTACCTGCCGCTCGGACAGACACATCGTGTGCGCTATTTCCACACGCCGGCGTCTAGTTAGGTAGCGATTGAAATGGAATTCTTTCTCAAGCTCTAGAGCTTGCTGTCGGGTATAGGCGGTGCGGGATCTCTTGGGCACTTCCCCAGTGAAACTGGAATTCACTAAACACAAGTAAAAGCAGACAGGTGTTACTGCTAGAATACTTTTAGTGCCATCAGTTAAATACGTTTCATATGTGGGTGCTGAGCTAAACGCACAGATCGTGCTACAGTGTCAGATCGTCTGAACTATGCATGCGTAAGATATTTAAATAATTAACAAAACTGGTGGTTTATTGTACCTTGGCGACTGTCCAACCAAGAGAGATAGTTTGGGAAACAAAGAATCACAAGCACATGGTCCAGGCAGTGGAACAGAGCAATAAAATTTATGAGGGTCGTTAATTGTTGACCTAACAGTTTGATGCTCGTAAATAACCCGAATGTTGGGCTTATTGCTACAATGATTGTTAGCACGTTCGGATGGACGACTAACGACAGATTCAATATAAACCGTGACATTAACTTACCGGTGTTAACGTGCACCTTTTTCATCCAAGGGTATACCACGGGTTCTTTCGCCTTTTGTATGTGCGTAAATGTATCGTTGGAGAGACTACAATCCTTGGTAATGGCCACGGCACCTTCACTGCTCGGAATCCGCATGGGATCCGAATTCTGACGACCGGACTGTGTCTCAACATGACCTCCTTCGGCAAAACCGTCCAGTCCAGTCGAAGTGGCATTGAAGTCGTAGTTCGGTTCCGTGTAGTTTGACCGCTGGTAGGTTGCCTCATCGTGATTAGAGAAGCCTGGATCTTTCGGCCGTTCGTAGTACTCAGAAGGGGCAGCAATGTATCCATTTTGCTGATATTCCTCGCACGGAGGAAAAGATGGTTCCATGTAGTTTGAGTTTATCAAATATGAACTCATGGTCATTAATTTGTGAAGTGCAATATTGCTAATTTTAATCGCGCTTTCGTTTTTCTGATCTCAACAAAAAAAACCCTCCTACTCCTGTCAAATGTACAAAGTTGGAAGATCACGTGAGACAATCCACCAATCACTGAATCTCAAGTGGGCATCGTGTAAAGAGACACCAATAGAAATTAGGTATGAACACAACGAAAAGACTAGACAGTCCACCTTTGCATGTTACTAATTATACCAAATTTTAAGGCAAATGTAATGATATCCTTAGTGTGTTTTGTCCTATATTACGTTTTGATGTACTCTTTGCTTGCGCGTGACTGTTGTTTTGGTACCCATTGTAACATAACTACAAATATTGTCACGTAATACCACAAATAAACAACAAATCATTACTTTCTCATTTTGGTCAAATCCAACAATTAATTAACACAAATGCTTCTTTTGAAGTAACATGACATGAAGGAGCTACACACCAAATCGGTACACTCGTTTTTCACTGGTATCAAACGTGAGTTTAAAGAAGACGAAGCAAAAATCCTTACAATACGAACCCCCAATCTTGTCGTGACATAAATAAATCAATGTGTACTCCATTACAATTGTTTTAGAGGCAGTCATGGTAAAACTACATTATGTACCTTTAAAATGATTTCCCATCAATTAATTTTATATATATCGTCAGTTTATGTAGCAAAATTAGTTTTCCTACGTAAAACCGCCAGGTGACCCTTTAATACATTCTGGGTTTGCCTGTTGACAACAAGTATATGGATATATTCTTCAATTAACCACTTTCTGAAATCTAAATGTATAACACTGGGTACAGCAACATAATAGCAACGACGTAGGTTTACTTTAGAACTGGAAAACTTAAAATATAAACAAGGTTACTATTCCCACTACACCACAGGAAAACACGGAGAAATCAACATTTTGTAAGGTTTGGGGGAAAATGAGGTTAGGGTCGTTTACTTGAATTAGGTGGTGTAACGCTTTAGAACACTTTCAACATATTTCAATCTTGAAACATATATGACAATGAATACACCTTCGTCCGTACTACAATCCAAGAAGGTTATACGTTAAACTAAATAATATTATTGTCCACGTAATTCAACTTGGATATAACAAACCCACCCATATACAAATATATATATGTGTAGTATGATTAGGTTTCGTTGACGTTCGTTCCTCCTGATAGTGAACCCGGCGAGATAACCTTTTTGGATATGGTGGTTCGAAGCCTGCAAACTAAAGTCGAGGTTTAAATTTTCTTTCTGGTCATTTGAAGATACTGAAGACTGACGGCTGCAGTCTATCACATTCCCATGCGTGGAACTCTTAGCAATATCGTCACTGTATATTACGTATGTTATTTTCTTAACTGCACCAACCCAAAGGTAACAACAGTCTATCAACGGACGGTATCGTTAAGAATATTGTCTGAGTTATAAAAATCTCGATTTCTTCCAAGTTCCCTTACGTGACACAGGGTGTCCGTTCCATCCTTTTCGTGAACTGCTTCCATTTCACTGTTTTCCATTCGACTGCCACACAAGCCTGTACGGAAGGCTGGCAGCACCGGCAAGCCTCAGAAAAATAAAAAATTTGGTTCTGTATCCCCAGCAGATCGTCTCTAACTCAATACTGACCGAAAAGTGACACCGTTCCCATTTTGTCTTATTAATCTTGGACATTTGACAGTCTTTGTTAAACAACAAGGCGGGTCCTTCACGAGGCGACATTTTCATATTTGTTAGACGCAGTGACCTGAAATTCACCCCAGACTTGGACTTCGCTTTCCAGGGTCTATGAGAGGAGATAACGAAGCGATGGGCAGGGGTCAGCACCCAATTGCTCTCAAAAAGACAAAAAAAATAACTAAATGCCCTCACAACTGACGAAGTTGTGATTTCAAAGACATTTATATCCTTTCGTATGAATATGCCAGGTCTTCAGAATAAAAAAAAGAAAATATTCAAAAAGCGTAATTAACGCCTAGAGCATACAATCAATGTCGCCATTGGTGCATTGCAGCATGACAATTTTCAAAATACCACGGTACGCATTCACATATTTATTTTGCGGTTCAGATTTACTGCTGAATGCTGACATTTACGAAGGACTACAAATATCAAATAGCCATTACTCAGCAATTATATTAAGCACTTGAAATTCTAAATATTATAGATATTTGCACAAAAAAACTAAAGGTACTCATACACACGTACCCGTCTTATTCTGACTGGCTTTGCCCTGATTATTGTAAAGTTCTTACAACGGAAGTGTCGACGAGATTATCTAAAAGAATTCACCGTATATCCTCCTGTTTATTTGAAGTAACCATAGCGAAGAACTCCATGTAGTTTACGAAAAACGAAGACGGTAGTCGCAGTAAATGTACCCAAGCATATGGTTAGTTGTGCCTTAAGAGTATGACGACTTAAGACGTGCTCTTCGTTGAAGAATCTTATAAAATATGCGTGGAATTATGTTTACCCTCTAAATTGAATATAAATTCTACAAAATTTACATAATCATGTACAGATAAAGGCCCACGTCATTTGTTATCGTAATAGTTTAATATTGCTTCCAAATATTCATACATTATTTGACGTACGTATAACTTTAGCGAAATGGCAGGTATGAATGCATGCAATAAAAAAATAATAAAAGCAAGATCGCTACATAAGGTGTTTATTTTATTTAAAAATCAAAACAATTATTTGCCCTACATGGTTTAGGAAACGCAAAACGGAGTAATACTTGAGTTGAATAGTATTGAATAATATCGGCTTTAATGAGAAATGATTGTAATGTTATATTAATTGATCAGTCACAGTTCAGTCATCAATATATCAGCAAAGTTATTAATTCAGAGTATATTTAAATAAATTGTTGTCTTTGCAACGATCTAGGTCAATTCCGAGACAATTTCCTCAACAACGTCGACGAATGTATAATATGTATACAAATCCACATCTATTCCAGAAAATACCCACATACTTATTAAAGTTGGGTTTATAACCAAATTAGGCAATTTAACCACGTTAAACTTCTTTAAATGTTTTTCATAATCTCTAAATCATTGCCAAGCAATTTTAGCGCAGCATAGTTAATTCTTCAAACAAAATAAAAATGAAAATGTATTCGTTTCGGACAAATCCGGGAAAACTAGAGCAAGTTCATTTCGTTTAAAACTAAGTATTTCACATCTGCACAAAGGATCTATGCAAATATTTTATCAATACTATTTGAAACAAGGTAAGATCTACCTTAATTTCGAGCGTGCGCAATTAACTTCAAGTCAAATCGTGAAATCTCATGTAATTTAGCTATGGGAATTGATTATATAATTCTGTGATCTGTAGGCGCTCCTAAGCTCACACAACAAACAGCAAATTATTATGGAATAACAGCACAGTCGGCGTGATCTCAGACAAATTAATGCTGTTTCCCTGCACTAGCGCATTTAATATTTCATAATCACGTGTTTATAGGTTTTTCTGGAACAGAAAATACTCGATTCTCGATTTCTATTCCAGATGAGAATGGGTTCTAAACCAGCATATTTTGTAGAATCCTGTCTATCTGATCACAGAAAAAACAGCTTTCCCAACTTAATTAACGAAGTTCGTTCCCCTATGACCTCAAAGCAACCTATGTTTGACTTGATGCTACGCTTAAACGCAATAAATTTGCTAATTTGAAGTTCATATTTGCATTGTGAAATTATAAGCAGACCACAAAACTAACCTCTTTTTGAATATTTTAACAAGATACCCTGCACGTTTGTCCTTTAGCGTTTTCTATGTGCTGACATATTATTGCTCACAATCCAGTTGTAAATGTTTTTAATTCCAAAGCAAATGTAATTAATAACTTAATAAAATGCAAAGATTACCAGCTGGTACAGGCCAGTAAGGGAGCCTCACACCCCGCGGTTCATAACCCCGGGTTACTGCGTCGCCCGGGTTCACCTGGAGTCCACCGTGATACATGTGTAATTCAAAGCTATTTTATCTTTTGTGCTGGGAGTCAAGATCGCTATTATAACGCTGGCATCAAGCCTTGGCTGAACAGATGACCAGGACTTGTCCAGAGCGTAAACTTTTGACCCTCATTTTTCCTCACGCCCATCCGCCCCAGCATCGCAGCGTGGCGAGCAGCCCAACTGCGTTTGCAGTGGCTGAAAATGGTTAGTAGTATCAGCAGAATCATACCGCCAATCATTAAGTAGTTTACGCCTGTTCTGAGTTTAAAGATCCGCGAAGGTAGGGGCAGTTTTATCAACTTCAGGCGATACAGTACATTTACAACAATAAGCTATTTGTGGAATACAAAAAAGGTGTTTTAAAAGGACCACCAAACTAAGTAAATCGAATTTTGTGTGGCCTCACGTGTTTTTAATATCAAAGCACTCAACTAATTTCCGGTTCGATTTGGTGCGGCGCACGCTGCTGACGGTGAACTTGGCCTAAAGCGGACTCTGCTGGTGGCTCTAAGGTTGTGCAGATTTATCTTACTGCTATTTGTGACCTCGCTGTGAACTGCGAGATGTGACGTGTTAATTTTTCTTCCCGTATACTAAATGCCAGTTTTCAGCGAGGCTAAACAGCGTCAATGGATTCTAGTTTGATCCAGTCGTTTAAAACGCAAGCATCCGCGATCTTGTTTTAATAAGCAACATAAAAGCAAGTTCGTATCGAGGAGTTCTGCTAACAGGTTTGAGTGGAATTCTGAAATGTGATGATCTGAATAAACTACCCGTAAAGGAACCGTCGTTTGCTGCATGGACAGCGAACCTAGACACGCATAAGAACGAGTGTGAAAAGATACAACAAGCGAGCAAATGTTCCGGTGGCAAAGCAGATAAGTCATACATTGCTTTTAAGTGCTGGAGAAATTCTTTCAACACTGTAACACACTTGTTAAAAATCAAATTTCCCGTTTTGTAAAGTGAGAAAAAAATATATTGGAATCAAAATATACTCAATAAATACTCCTTTTATTAGGTGCAAAATCTTTTGCAAACATCAGATGAATTCAGAAAGGCTTTGGTATGCTTCTCGACTTTTATCCATGAAATCACATCTATACGTCACCTTTCTGCGAAGCTACGAATTCCATACACAATAAAATATAGTATGTGTCTATTTAATTATTATTATCTTGCATGGCAATGTGAAAACAGAAATGGCAAATGATTCAATTGTTTTGTCCTAAACGGGTTAACAAAAATAATGTCTTGCTATGACGAAATCTGTGACTGAAGGTTTCACGCGCACGTCGTGGTGTCAGATACGCGTCTAATCTGATGGACTTCTGCAGATAATGAAAAATTTTAAAGAAACGTACCGGCATACTTCTTCATGGAGTGAATATCGAATGGCATCCTAGTGCATATTACGTTCTATCCGATACACTTGTCTTAAATTTTTGGGGGAAATGAGGACACTTTGCGTTTTTTTCCCAGTTAGATAGATAGATAGGATGCACTTAAACTTTTTAATATACAGAAAGCGGGAAGATTCGATTTTGACCATATATAAACAATTGGCAGTTTACAAAACATGGACAGTGTCTCAGCAATGTTATAACAATGTTCTGTGTTGTATATAAATAGTCAGAAGTAAAAACGTAAATGATTCCTACAATAAAAAGCCTCCATACGTTCCATACTTAGCAGCCAGCAGAAAACAGCACTTACATGCAATTAGCCCGCAATGTGTAACGAAAAAGAAGCTATTTTCTCTTCACTTTTAGTTGGAGTGACACTTTCAGGTGTCCTCTGAACTTTACAACCGAAGAACCATCTAATGCTACAGATCAAAGGACTTTCACCCATCAAAGGCGGGAGCTCTCCCGTTAGTTAAGCTGTTATCTTTATGGCATCATAAAACCTTCGTAATTGCACTGAGTTGTGAAGGGACACATGATTTTAAGGCTACCATGTGGAGCTATACTCTCTCAGGCCACTGTTTTAGGCTTCCCGATCAGTACTCACACTGGTAGACATCCTAAAGTATCTCGCCGTTCTGAAATATTTGTAGAGATTCAACGGTCAACCCAAACTTGCCCGACAGGTAATTATTATGAAATCTTCAAATTGTAAAAAAAGTCGTGTCCCTCCTCCCATCTGCGTTTCAACTGCAAATTGAGAAAGCAAGATGTACTGGCAAGGAAGCAATTAAATATCCATGAAAGCACCCACCCATCTCTCCGCATTGATAACATGGTCGACATCTGCCAGCGCTAATATTGCGAAGATTACTGTCGTCAAATCAGCAAATTAAGTAATCGTGGGTGCACTTTAAGCGCCCTTGCACAAGTTTTGTATGAGTCGTATGGGTGGCCTAGTTGGACCCACGGGAACAGTGACACAACAGTAAGTATAGTACTGAAGTAAAACTTACCTTTAGCAGAATCGGGCTGTGATTCCTCCATAGTACACAACTCTGAAAGGAAGAGCGGCTATAATGGTCAGCGAACACTTACAGCCTGCAAGAGAGTCAAATGAAGCCCTGCGTCAGTACTATTATATGTTATGTGCAATATACTGTTGGATGTCAACTCCCCAAAACCATAAAACTTACTTTAATGGCACCACGTGACCGTTTATAGCCAGTAAGCCTATCTTTCTGTGCTGTGGATGATTTTCCGATTTATAGACAAAACCCCCATTCATTTGGCACCCAAATGTCGTGCAGCCGGAACTGGGATAATAAAGTTTATAGCTCTAAACTTAAATAGATTTTCAGAGAGTAGGAAGCTTTAGAAGGGACGCAGACGCCCTTGTGTGGGTTGTTGTACGGACTATTTACGCTTCAAGCACACGGGTGAGTACCGTAAATTCAAGCGATTTTTCGCCTGTTGAATTTTACAGGGCTTAATACAAACATATCTTAAAAGTTGCTAAAGCTAAAAGAGAAACATATTAGGCTATTTAAACTGTAAACACCATAACACATGCCTGTCGTTAAAACGTTTGAGCGCATAGAAATGTATACATACAACTTCAGCTGTGTTTTATATGGCAGGCAACTTTCTAAAGTTCCTAAACATTTTAATTTCTAACGAGTAACTTAGCGTAACATTTGAATGAATAACACATTGTAGCGCAGGAAGATGTTGCAATATAAAGTTTATTATCATCCTTTGTTTTATTTCCAGTCATTCTTAAAACATTTACAAAATGATCACAACTGGGCCTTAGAGTCAGACGACAAGTCCACTAAGGACCCTCTGTCAAACACATCCTACTCGCTGCGCCCGGAACACATCTTTGTGAAGGAAGGGGTACAAAGGCACGGCTATGACAGACTGGGTCGGAACCGTAGTTCAGTCACGTATTCACAACACATAACATTTACAGTACAAGGTAGGTAGTATTTATGATTACAGAGAAAACAACCGTCTCTTTAACAGCTTAGAGCAATACATTAAACAGATACAAACACACAAGCATAACACAGCGCCATTATTCATTAATTCTTCACTTGTTCAGTTAGAGTGCAACACATGACTTCTGCTGGCAACGAAACGGGCTTTACGATTTTACGATTCACTTTTAATTTTTTTTTATTAAAACAGCAAATAAGTTAAACATATACCCCCCTTTGTTTACACAATTACCAAACAAAGTTTTACAGAAAGCAGTTCTACTCACTCAAGCACAATCACGGTCAAATAAAAAGGAAATGGCTTAAAATGAGTTACACGGGGTACTTTCGGCCCCAGAACAGCTCATGGGAAGTCTCTCACGCGCTGTAGGGCAAATGTTCCCTTCTTCTGTCAGTACTTTTTGGAGTGCTCAAAAAATTACGGACGGTACCCGCCTCCGGCCGCCGCCATGCTCATGCTTTTGAGCTTGTTGTCCTTTTTCCATTTCATCCTCCGGTTCTGAAACCAGATTTTAATCTGTCTCTCAGAGAGACAAAGGGCGTGTGCGATTTCGATCCGCCGTCTACGGGTCAGGTACCTATTGAAGTGGAACTCCTTCTCCAGTTCTAAAGTCTGGTAGCGCGTGTAGGCTGTTCTCGCTCGTTTCCCCTCAGGTCCGGCCAAGCTGTCTGTCATACAATATTCCATCATTACTACTCAAACAAAACAATGAAATATGTTCAGAGCCACTATCAAATTAGTATTGTATTATTATTATTATTATTACGATTATTATTCATTATATAAAAATGTATATCGACAAGTTTAAATGTTAGAAACAATAAATTATAAGCCATCAAGTCAAGAAAACGAAACATTACCAATACAATTTCAAAACACGGTTTATAGTAGAGTTATGAAACACTGAAATTTTCATGCTCTTTTTTTTTTACAAAAAAATCAATGCGACTCATATATTTTGTAATCGAAGGATATACGATTAAAAGAACCGTATTCGCAGAAAACGACGGTTCTCTTTCGTAATGCAAGTACTGCACTCATACCACATCAAATAATATATTTTTGCGAAAATCGTATGGACGCATTCTAAATAAAAAACGAAATATAAATTTAAGCTGTCGATAGCTGCAGCTGAAAAAACAACCACCATATCCGGCCAGTGGCGTTAGCTCTATACCAGTCTGGCAAATTCGTGTATCTCTTAGTCGGTATGTGCTTTATATAGGCACTGAAATACAAAAACACGTTCAAGCTAAGAAACAGCAAGGAACAGACACCAAAAGAAATAAGAATTACCGTGACTTATGTGTAGTTTTCGCATCCATGGATATATCTGGGGTTGGGCAGTCTCCGTGACGTTTTGTGAAGTTGCCTGAGCGCTTCCCGCCGACTTGTCCTCTTCTGAGGCGGACGCCTTGGAGATACCGTCTCGGCTCAACAGAGTACAGCTGTTGTTTGAGCTAGAGGAAGTGGCGGGGTTTGCTATGGAGTTTTTAGCAGCGCGGTGACTTTCGCTGACAGGAGAACTTGCGACAGAAGAGCACGGTATCGGGTCAGGTGGAGGCGAGTGAGACGCCGTCGCTGGCTGATTGTACCTGGTCTCCGCAGATGCGGTAGTCGCACTGGGTGTGTAGCCTGGAGCTCGAACACTGGTACCAAAGTGGCTGGTGGTCGAACGCCCGACACTGAGGTCCATCCCATTGTACCCATAGCCGTACCTGCTGGAATGCATGCTCGTTGAATCCCTGTATTGCTCGTCGGCTGAGCTGTGATCTCCATAATTATGTAACTGGTACTCCGCGCCATTAGGATAGCGTCCGCAGAATGAATTCACAAAATAAGAGCTCATTTGTTGACAATAATTATATTGTTATTATTATTTTGAGAAAATAATATGTGTGTGCTTGATTTGTGGCTCTTGATGGTTTTGTGCGCCTATAGCACCCCTGCACAATTTATGATGAATTATGGAAATGACTGGGACATGTACTTGATTCCCTCCTACGTAGGCATCCAAATATGGGGTACGACTTAGAATCACGTGCTTTTGTTGTCCAGTCGTAAATCCTCCTTGATGACCTCCAGAGGTAAACTCGTTCACAAATAGGAAAGCTGGGTGGATGCTTGCGGGGGCGCGCGCCTTTGCGGGAGCGCCCAGACCCCGACTTTCGGCTACGCTGGTCGTCGCGCGCCACCCCCTGGATGTACAGAGAAACTGTAACCGCTGTTTTACGCGCGTGAAGACCGGGGTCAAATAAAGGTTAGAGCATCTCCTTTCATTTCTGCCACTAGACACATCCAGACGGCACAAAGCACGAAATAAACAAAACTTAGTAAAATTTAGCAGGTGCAGTGAATATATAACCATTAAATGCCTCGCCAATAAACGTATTATATTTTGTATAGTTTTAAAACAAAATTGATCAATTTAAATACTTAACCTTTGGGCGTCGTTAAATAATAAAAACAAAATGTAAAATACGTGAATAACTATAAATTACACTAACATCATAATGCAGACATAAGTATAGTCCTCGTCTGTAACTCATGTGTGTCGTATATTTCATGATTTATACATTGTATACGCGAAAGTGTTTGCGATGTACATGACTAAAAATATGTATATATATTTTTTTCAATGCATCATTTTCTTTGTAAGCATTTAGTCTTAGAAAAATCAGAGAGTCGTTCACAGCACTAGTTTAACTCTGATATATCTTAAAAAAAGACTTAAAAATTAGGCATGCAATTTGATTGAAGTACACGTATTTCGGGTCGATATGTTATTTACGATTAAATAGTTACGTCTCAGTGCTGAATTGAGTGTCGGTGCTTATGGCAGAATTTTTTAATAGCATTACAGTATCAGAAATGCGTGAAACTAACCTGACCTTATACTGCTGGGTTTAATATGAATGACGCCGAAGTAAGAATATATAGAAACTGTATTCGGAATCGCCACTGTATCGCCGTCTTAGGAAAGTCTGTATACGTTTGCATTTAATCGTTCGGTTGACTTATTGCTTATAAAGGAAGTTTCTGTTGGGTTTTGTGTTGAATGTGTGAATCGGTTCCCTTTTCATGTTTCTAAAACAATATATCTCCGATTAATATAATTTCACAAAAATATGATTCATCAATTCATCATATCATTAAAGATACTGTTACATTTTATCATAAACATTGAACATTTAGGTCCATTATAATCGCATGAATTACAGCAGCGACTATTACTGTTTTATTGCTGTTTTGCGTACTTTTTATTTGGGGTATTTATATTTTTGGTGTTGTAAGGAGTAGACATATTATTATTATTATTATTAATAGATTCAAATTAAAATGTAATTATATGTTATTATTTGATAATATTGTATTAAATTGAGATATAAGAGGGGGGAGGTCGTACTGCTTTCATTAGTTTAGCTTTTGTTTTACTGCGGATTTAGCGACGTTGAAATGCATACCCTCGTATATAGTTGCCTGTGATGTGCCATTTGGTTCGTTTTCTCCAAAGAGTTCATACATCAGATGGCTTGTTAAAGTGCCCGCGCGTAATATTTGCAGTCCTGAAATGCTGTAAGTTATATTCGTGGGTGACAAGGGAAGGCTTTACGTTATAAATAAATGTGTTTAAGGCCATTAGACTGTGACGAAGAGAAAGCAAAAACAAACACGAATTTATTCTTGAGAAAGCCTTATTAATCGTTTTCTTAATCGCTGCGTTATTTGTAATAGTGGATGGTATTGTACTAATATACCATCATAAATTAAATAAACAAATGCGAAAGAGGCAAAAGTGATCAGCTGGTTTGGCACTAGCCAATAGAAAAGCAGGCAGACAGCACAAAAACCCTGCGAACTCAGTAGCCCAAAATTATGTGAAACTATAGTGGGTTTATAATGTTTATTTTCGCCCCGCAAAAATAAATCAGGGAAGGCTGTAATCGTTCCGAAAAAAATAGCTAAATTACATTCCAGAAATCTGTACCAAATGGATATGCTGTAGATGAAAACGCATTTTTTACATGACAGCATACTTTCCATTCTGCGTAACCTGCTTTGGGGTCAACTCAAACCTACCGTGCTTAAATGAGAAACAGACTGTTAAACAGCCGTTTCTCACAATTTAATAATAGATGTGTGTATCCCATTGTACGCCTGTACATTCATATATACCCATACCGACGATTCGTATATTGTTATGTTATTTTATCAAGTAAATGTTTTATATATATATTTATATTTTTTTTTTGTCTATTCATTTTTTATATTACTAATACAGACAGGCACTGCTCCATTCCAACATTAATGTAAGTGATATTGCATAAATGCACTTGCAGCTTTTAATTATGCAGATAGATAGATAGTTTACTACGCAGCGTGTTTAATTGTTATTGTTATTTTGTACATACTGTTTTACCACATGTATC
>JAODKN010000046.1:2348317-2364576 GCA_026774425.1 Petrocephalus zakoni
GATGGTGAAAAACATTAAGTTCAAAGCCAGTGAATGAAAACAAGTATCGCAAATGTATTATAAGGTCTTCCAAATTATGCGTAATATACCATTACAACAAGGCGAATAAGTTGCATTTTACATCAAAAAAAGAAAAACATGTAAGACAATCAAATAATATACCTGACAGCTGCACAAACCCTGTCTGATATCACGAACAAAATATCGCGCGAATATATTTAGTAATATTTAAAACAGCATCTTACAATGCGTCTGATATATCTCAAACAGGATCATTAACCATAATATGGTAATAACAAATAATTGAATGTTTAAAATATCTCAGGCTTAGAGATTTCCGTTTTAACCTACCAAGCTTAAAGTACAAAAGTACAGCTAATGTTTCGTTCAAGACATTCGCACCTTTTCCTAAGTAACTCCGTCGGCAGCTCACAGGGCCCTTTCTCTTTTCATACAATACAGTGAACAAATTAAAAAGCTAAGATTACGTGTTGGCTGTGATTTTCTAACGTGCTTTTTCATAAAGGAGGAACGAAATTAGAACATTGAAGACGTACGCGCATACAGCGATTTAATTTGTTGCAGTGATCAAGTCAAATCGGAATTCGCCATCTGTACTTTCCATATTGTCGGAAAGTAGTAATGCAACATATTGTTTCACGGTCTATCGTCTATCGCTGATTGATACAGGTACGCGTTAGAATACAAAAGTTTCGTGTTCGCCATTAATACTGAAGCTTAAATTAAATAAATTATATTGGATTTGCATAGGCTTTAGGGTTTCATCTGACTGCAAAAAATCAAATGTCCGTCTAATTTAACTGAAGCGAGTTTGCATATGCTTGCCCGTTCGCGGTCTCAATACATTTCTTGGAAAATAAAAAACACAGGTGAAAACACATTTATCTATAGATCCTATAAAATATAAAATATATATTTAGGCCTACACCACAATTACAAGTCCAACAACGGGGTCATGGACGACCGGGGAAAAGACATTGCATGCCACACCGCTCTTGAAGTTGACAGTACAACCTTTAGATAGCGACTTAAAACTGATTGGAATACAGACTATATCAAAATAAACTTGAGTGCATAAATATACGTGTGACAGAGACATTGTATACCGCATTCACGTGCAGTGTCTTCGGTTTGGTCACAGAGAAGTTCTCATAAATTGATGAAATTGCATCGCATCCTATTCTCTTCTCAGACCACGCATCGTACTTGATCTTGTTTCTAACGCAATCGTAGAAAAAGCATAAAAACAATTAGAAAATAGTAAGTTAAAAAACGAGCCAAGCGACTTTAGACTTTAATTAACAATGTGAGCAGGGTGCTTGGCGTCACGACGTTCGCGAAATACATAGTTGAAAACGGACATTGAGTGACGATAAGGGACCCATGTTTACTCATATTTACTGTACAACTGCGAGATCGTTCTCTTTATACACATTTTGCAGTACGCGGTCGAGAGTCCTCGAACTTGAAATTAGCGATTATACTTTGGCGCCGCTGTCAAAACACTCGAAGGGTAAATGAGTCCAAAGCAAAAAAAAAGAATCCTATAGCAGAGGATTTGTGGTGTAATATTGTAAGCGATCTCTGTTCAGTTTCTTCTCTTTCATTCTCCTGTTCTGAAACCAGATTTTAACTTGGCGGTCGGTTAAGTTCAGCATCCGTGACAGCTGCAGACGTTTCTCTTTGTTGATGTAAACACTAAAGAAAAACTCCCGCTCCAATTCCCTGATCTGGTATTTTGTATAAGGGCACCTCTTTTTGCGGGTCCTCTGGCCACCTGAAAAATAGGAACAAATACCAGTCGTTAACGATTAGCGAATATTAGCGAATATTTTTTCTATCAAGCTTTTATATTGCTTGGTCATGTAGAATTTTTTTAAATCCCCGAAACACTGTATTACACTGCAACTTCCAAGGAATGCATCTGTTAATCAATTTATTATGAAGGACTATTTAAATGATCGCCGTCACATGCCATTTCATCGTATATATTCCGAATAAATCGCAAATGTTTTATCATATACAAATACATTTTAATATATGACAGATGTGAAAATATATTTTGTATAAAATTGACTAGACTAATGTTATTCCTTTCTCAATAATTTCTGACTATTATGGAACTAACCCTTTTAACGCTCTCCCGTTATATGCCTTCCACCTAAAGAGAAATTCTTATGAACGTAATTTTTTAACCGCCACACATCCCGTCAAGATCCGGTAAGATTTTTACGGGTTAAACACATCATAATTATGCGGGAAAAGAATGTACATAAATGCATCATCGTAATCAATAATAAATATACATTTTTGAGTATAAAAGACGTCTGGTCCAAAGTCTTTCATGGCCAATTTCAATTCCAAGCACGTGATCTTGCCGTTTATAACAAAGTTTTGTTGGGGAAAGCTACAGGCCCTCCATAAACCTTGTACGCTTATAAAACAGCATATAAAATTTTTAACAGCAGCGCGCTAGATTGCAAACTTTCTCTCATAACCGGGGCGCTGTCTTAATACGTACTGCTGCTGTTAGATTTTTCCTCATTGTTGCCGGAAGAGGACTCGGGACTGCTGCTCTCATCCCTTCTTTCTGGACCCTCGGTGTCCCGACACGGTTCAGGCGCTGGTGCAGCAGGCAGCTTGTTGGAATTTCTCTCGCCTGAGTGGTCATTTGGTGGGTTTTCTGCATTCCCATAAGCTGTTTCGAAAAACTGATCAAAAGCTTGGGGCAGAACCCCGTTTCTGCCTACGTTTCCGTAGAAACTGGACGTGGAACCGGAGCTTGAGTGGTAGACAGCGGAACTGTTTTTCCCGAACATTTCCCCCATCGAGGACGGGGCAGGCAGACAGTCCCTGTGCACAATCTCCTCTGCTGGGTAACAGTGGGTCAGATTTCCCCTGTGGTGCCATTTACTGGACGCATCAATTGCATAGTCCCTGAAGGTTACCTCTCTCACGGGCTGAACCTGCGGCAGGTTCGAGGAGTATGAGTATGTCACTGGGCGAGAAGACGGGGTCTGGGATAAGAACGAAGGGAGGCTTGAAAAGTCTGCCCCCGAAACGTAGTACGTGCAACTGGGCAAATACATATTCGACCCAACAGGGACCCGCTCGTCAAAATCCATCATTACTCTATCTGGGCTTCGCCTCTATAGCAGTCCTTAACATGGTTTTCCAACGCTGCAACTCCTGGCTCTTTGAAGCTGATCCCCGGAGCAGAAATTCTGAGACGTAAGCTGACGTGGAGATCTATCTCCGTCCATTCCAAAGAGGCGTGGGTCATGTGACCCACAGCCGAAATTGACAGATTTCTCTGTGCTAGTGGTGGTGTGTGCTTTTATATGCGTGCACGGAGGAAGAGCGAACGTTATCGTGCGTCCTGAAATACTGCAGAAATGCGATTTATGAAAGTTACTGCTTTTACATTGTTAAAATATCCCATTTTGAAATCTCTGAAAAGAAAATAACTGCACACTGAATATAAGCAAAGACTGCGGGAGTGCGGATTTTGATATCGATTTAACCAAATGCAACGTTACGGACATGCGAAACTTAAATCTACACCGTCTGCTTATTTTCGTTGGGATCTGACCACTTTACTGGCGTAAAAACCGTCGAACGGGATTTCATAAATATTATGAATCTGCATACTGCATACTTATGTGGGATATTTGCTATATGCTTGTATAGCGTACTCTAGTATGTAAGCAGAAAATCCGCAATTTGCTTTATTGATCAGTTTATCCACGATTAAATTTCCATTAAAAAGCTATACAGTACATATGGCAACGCTACACCAATGTACCTGCTATATTTGAAAGCATGTTAAAATTTTGAACATTAAACCTTAAACTCGGGAAATATAATACGTTTGAATGTCTGGATATTTCATACAACTTCGGGTGGTGTTTATTTGTTTCAATTCACCACAACGTTCTATAGCTACGTGCAGGGGCGAGGTTCACGTTCATGTTTATTCTGGACGTTTCGTGAGGTTTCCTCTCAAATGTGAATAATTGAAAAAAAAATACTCCTGTTCGTTAACGTGTTCTCCTAAGATTGAGCAACAAGAAAGTAAAATTACGATGTTCGAAACATAATTCCGGGTGAACAAGTCTGACTAGATAGTAAACACGCGCTTTCACGCCAGCACGCAGAACCACAGACCACACAGTTTGTATCAGGGCCTATCTATAAATATACAATTCCACAAAGTAAAATAACTGTTCATTAAACGGCAATATTTTGAAATGAAAAACAATTTCACATTATCCTACAGTAGTGGACAAAAATGTACAAACAGGTCACTGACTACTGGGAAAGCAAACGTTCTTCACCACGGCCGTCCGCATCTGATTAATTACGCATTTAACTATAAATAATAAAACCACCGTAACGTGAGTGTAATACTGAAAACAAAGCTAGCCAGCTTTATATTAACGCTTTCTTCAAAGGTTCCTTCCGAGTGTTTTCACTGCTAACGTCCAGCAAGGCAAAATGGGGGCCTTTGTAACGTTGCGTGATGTAGCTTAACCTGCGCGTAAAAATTAGAGTATAGCGTTAAAATAAATCGTCCCTTTCAAAAATATTTGAGGCATAACACATAAAGCCAGAGAAAACACGTATTCCTCGACACCGGAAAGACTCGGTTTAAGCTGAAATGAGAATACGATTTAGAAGGGGAAATATAAGGGCCTATAGTCAATTTTAAAGATCTGCCATGGGTAAAGGAGTATCGAGGCATGAAAAATAAACATTCTGAGGTTTCAGTCAGTTTTATAGTCTTCTCTGGATCTTTACATATACATTGAAAGAATTTTTATGATGTATAAATTATACATTTAGACTTAATATACTAAAAACATCGTGTTCTTAACTGGCTATTTGCGATTAAAAGTTATATTCCACACAAAACCGTACTCCTTTATAATTGCCGTTCTTTTTGCTTTAGACTTTTACCTCTTTCCGAATCACCTTTATTGTGTGTGTGTGTGTGTGTGTGTGTGCGCGCGCCAAATAATTGGGCCAAATAATTAAATAGTACTCAGCCTAAGCATGCAGGCTAGTGGCACGCAGGTGTTATAAATAAAAGAGGTAAACAAGCAGACAATGGTACCCTTACATTGACCGTTGTGATACATTTATGTCTCAAAGGACTGTATGTAAGTGTAGCAAAACAATTTAATTGACCACATACAACTACAGACGGGATTCATGATGCAGCTAAATATACTTTTAAGCTTCTGGAGAACACCTCAGTATTATTTCGGCGGGCCTTGTCTCATTAACATGCTTCACATTTGAATAATTGTAACAAAGAGCCAAGTCTATGCCTTCGTGGCGACACGCTCCGCCTCTGAGTCAATTCAGACAAATTCTACCACTTGTGTTGGGGCTTTTAAGCCATAATTGAATGCAGGATGCCCACGAAAGCCAAAACCAGTCAGAGACTGACCTGCGGTTTTATAACGCTTCTGGTAGTCAACTGAGCCTTTTTTTCCCCACTGTAGACATGACAGAACTGACCAACCGTGATCGACATACGCCACCGACGTGGAAATCCACGATCTCTTACGAAATTAGGAGCCAAAACTAACCGTCGTCAGTGACACAAAGCCGATTTATGAAAGGTAAGGCTTATCAAACAGAATAATCACGTCAAGGCGGGCATTGTTCATATTTCAAGGATGTGGTCATCCAAAATTCAACGCATTTACTCAGTAATTGAAAAAATTGTGTATATTTCTATGAGTTTTATTAGCGTTTCTCTTCCTTGATCCCGTGGTCTTTCGGCTGCCATCTAATTGCAAACATTACCCCAGAGTAACAGACTTCTGATGATAGACTTCAAGTTCGAGGAAGGGGGAATGTTACTGCCCGCGTCGCAAGGCGGGTAGACGTGGGCTATATAACGCCATACAAGAAAGTATTGTGCCCCGGATAAAGTTTTCGCGATTGATTTACCAGTACGCCCAGGACGAATGCCCTGCGACGAAGCACCGATTGTCTAGAACGCATTGACAGTTCAAGATCAATAATACGAGACTATGACATTTGAAGCAGGCCTTTAAATGAACTTCAACTTTGCCGTCTTCCGAGAAACCGCATACGCTGTCGTGCTGTCATTTTCCACAGAGCTACACGGAGTATCACAACAACCTTTCCTTCACAATGTCCTCTGCTAAAACAGAAACCGAGAGAATAACATTAGCACGTCCCCAATTTAAGAAAACTTAATTGGTCTTCAACGAAATACGCAGAATGTTATGCTGATATTGTGATTGTGGTTGCTGTAGAAAATCACACAGAAATGTTGTTGGTTTGGAATGTGGTTTATATTTTTTTCTAAATTAACTTTGGCTTCAAGAGACGGATAAATTGCGCGTCATTTTATTTAAAGGGATCTCAGATGTCCTAACGACATTATCGACAGACGAAGGCGAACAGATGGTTTTAGTAGAGTCCCATGTCGGAAACTTTGCCAGTTAAGTTGTATATCTGTGTAGAAAGAAGGTTTGGTATCTAAGCTTTATTTACCTATTTTTTCCTATTAAAATTATATTTATGATCACATATCGATAGTTAAAATAAAGCTTCAAAACATTCGTTGTTTAAGGCGAAAATTTCAAATGAGGAGTGTAACCTGTAAATAATGTTGATTTTATTATATACTTCTTGCAGCCAAACTGAAAAAAAAAAATGTGGCACCAATAAGATTTCTAAAATAGTATTCTGAGAATCGCATTCATTACTCAACTTGCCTCCAGTCATTATTTGACACTGCAGTCTAATTGTGGATAAAAATGAGACGAAAAATATGTCATGAATCTCCGCACTTGAGAATTTCGCCCATTAAATAGTCTTGTATCGGTGGCGCTTTAAAGGAGAGAGAAACATACATCACTTTACAGTATAACACACGCATGCATATGCGCACGTGTGTATGTGTTTAAGTTAAGAAGAGAAAATGATGTTTGACATATTTTAAATAAAGCGCTTTTCACATCCACTCCCCAGCCTAAGCATGCTTCCATTTTGAACTTGAATTTTACTTTCATGACTTTGGAGGAATACAATATTTGGTTTGTTGACGAGGTCGTGGGACAGGAGGGTTTGCTCACGCGAAGGTAATTTCTGTCTTTACATTCCTTATACTGTCCTATGTTTTTTAAAGCTATCAGTTCATCACACATCCCTTTTTTTCTGACTGCAGGCATAAGGGACTATTGGAGGTTGAGACATGGCGCCAAAGAAAATCTGCACAAGGGAACTCAGTGACCACTCATGGAAAATATGAAATGTGACAAACAGTTCAGAATCACAAGAAAACGAGCCGAAAACTCCTGGATCTTGTGGGGCGGAATATTTATAGGGCCATCGAACGTGGAGCCTCAAGCCTCATTCGTATCTGCCAGAGAAACAGTGTATATAATATTACATTTTATATAATAAGATTGTTACGTTTTAGGCAGCAATTGCAATTAAAATATTTGCACTTGTTATAATAATGATTTTCACTATCAGCATAACTATTTTATATCTTACTATTAGGTATCATGCGCAAAATACATAACTTTGTTAGCTAGTCGCACTGTTTGGAAATATATATATGTCCCACGTGGCTTTCGCAGCATCACTTATTTCCAATCGTGCAATATGTCTAGTTAACATTAGAATAGAAACGTAGAAATATCTGAGCTATAAGTGTTTAAGTGTTTGGTCAATTGAACAAGTGCTCAAATGTGTCTTTGCCCACTTTCTGTTAAAGTAATTGTTTAGAAATTACATGTGTAATAATTGCCCACCGCCGAAGGGTATTAAGCGATGTATCTGATTATTATTTTACTCAAAATGTAAATGTTATGAGCTCAGAGTAAGATCTTTCTTGCTGTTATTGTGTATGTATTCATAATTATTGTTGTTTTTATTCTGAATCTCTTTGGAATATTGTCGCCTTCGGAACGCAAATACTATTTTCTTGACATTCAATGCCACCCAAATTTACATGTAATATTTTTTTAGGCACTAGAAATTAACGTTAGCGATAAATATCTATACAGTCATATGAACATTAGTAACTCGGGCGAAATGTCACGCACAGAATCTCACAAAACTGGACTGGATGTATGGATTAATTTGCGCAATTTCAGATATATTTAAATTTTTTGCTGTGTAGCCTGTGCGAATTCGGGATTTACGGATTTAATAGAATAAATAACATTAGTATTTTATTTTATTATTATTATTATTATTATTATTATTATTATTGTCATTGTTGTTGTTGGTATTGCTATTTATACGTTTACCGCGAAATGGATAATGTTTTCGCGATGGGTATATTTTTAATTCTAACAAAAATGTCGACCTCTAAAGGCAGTAAACAAAGTTTGTATGCCTAATGAAAACGTGATAGCTAAATTATTTACATTGTGTAAACGCCGACTGACCATGATCATAAGAACCGTGATTTTAAAACGGTGATTGCAATTAAGCATTGTCTTCCGCTGACGTATATGTCTGAAGGTAAAAAAAAAAAGGCTCGCGGGTGTCATGGTGGACTGCGAAGGTCAACGTCAGATGACCTGAGCCTGGTAAGCGAATGCTTACTCCAACATTTTTTTACCTCTTGTGTGCCATGGCGAGAACCCAAGCGGCTTGGCCTCCAGTTATGAGCCGTGCAAAACCTGTGTATGCTTACTGATTTATTTAAGAAGATGACAAGCTGAGAAAATTATTTTTTCCTGTGTACAGTCACGAAGTGCGATAGATCTAAACGACAAACCCTGTGTTCGAACACTAAACAGCGGCAGAGAATCTGAGAAATAAGAAATATATATTTTATTCAGTTAACAAAACAATGTGAGTTCATTCTATTGTTTTTAAATAGTAATTGTATGTTTTAAACGATTGCCCTTTTTAGTTGCGACAACACGCGATCTTCACTATTAACGTCTTTAAAGGGTACATTTGAGCTGTTAGCTGCACCGCAAGAATGTTTGCAGTCTCGTTTGTTATGACTCCTTTTAGCCATTAGGTGGCGGCAGACGCTTCAACATAAGATTGCAGATGTTTCTGACAGGCGGGCTAATTCCAGTTGTTGGAGGCATTGTTCGGATTTCTCTTCCGTTTTTGAATAATGTGCGCGCAAGAAAGAGTGATGCAAGCCGCCAGTTAAAACATAATTGTAGTTTGAGAGGCAGGTCATTCTGTAAATTTGCAGACCGCCTTCATTAGCCTTCTTAGAAGCTACTACCTATATCTTATACGTATTCGTTATTTACGATGAGGTAGACCTATTCATTTACGTTGTTCATCAATACAGATTTTCATTCAAAATAGATCAAATCAAATTATTACAATTGCACCTATCCCTTGCATTGAACGAGGCACTGAAACATTAATATTTTTCATGTTATATCTTATGCAATATCTAAACACTGAGCACGATTATTTTATATAGCTATTCTTGTCTTACATTAAATGGATCAGCAGAGTTTCGTTTGCAAACGCAGCTGTAGACCAATAGCATAACGTGTTCATTAAACCATTATAAAGATATTTGCCTCTGTCCTGAGTTCACCATGATGCATTCGTATGTGAAAGCGAGAAAATCACTATTATTGATGCTGTTGATGGTCATGACACTAACGCCAGTCGTCATTGTGATATGACTAGCACTATTAAAATATTTCTGTAGACTATTTGTAAAGGATTCGCATCAATTAAGGGTCTAACATCTAAAATCGGAATTAACACACATGACAGTTTGGGGACTATAAATAGGATTATTATCGCATAAATGTTTCACCGTGAAGTGGCAACTATATCTCTGGAATCAGTATTTTTTATTCATCTGAAACCCACGTATGCAGTTACTGATACATCATATCGGCCGTACACCTCTATACAGTTCTGAAGCTTCCTTAGCTCCGTGTATTCAAAGTATCTAAACCAAGTCAATTCAAGTTCAGTTGTCCCCTGGCCAATCAACAAAGACCTCGCCATAGTATGGCCGTGAACAACAAAGGCGAATACCCGGCTCTCTTCAGTGGGCGTTTAGTGTCACTAGTCTACAGCTGACATTTAAAAATACATGGAAAATTCTTAATAAGCAAACGTACGAATTAATGTTTATTGATATTAAAACAAACAAACAAAAAAGCATACCGTTTGTCGGATGGCATATTCCTTATCCGTCGAAACTAATTTAATGAGACTTTCAAAGGACAACAGACTCAGTTTCAATGACTGAAAACATTACTGAACAGTATATTGAAACGTTTGAATCATGTGCAGAAACTCCAATATAATTATACGTTAATTCTTAATATTAGATGTTTTCCTAATTTGATCTAAAATCTTCTTAGTAGCAGCACACAAAAACGACTGTTCACATAATAAACTGGTTAAAACGTGTTAACTGCTTAGGCAATGTTGCAAGATATAAGCACACACACACACACACACACACACACACACACACACACACACACATTATTGGACCTTTCCATTTATTTCTATCAGCATAACCCTAATCCCAGCTATGACAACCCTAACCCCTACCCAGCCGTAACCCTAACCATAAGTAACCAAACAAAATACAAGACTTTTACATTTTTCGTTCTTTGATTTCATTCATAGATTCTTATAAATTGAGGTTATGCTTGGGGGACCGAAGAAATGTCCCCACAAAGTAAAAAAGTTACAGGTTTTTATCACATCGTGGGGAAATCTGGTCCCCTCAATGTAATAATTACAAAAAACACCTATACTCTCTCTCTCTCTCTCTCTCTCTCTCTCTCTCTCGCTCACACACACACACACACACACACACACACACATATACACACACTCTTACTCTCTCTCACACTCACGTATACTCAATGCTGATGAACCAGATTATCTAACATTGTACTGCACTCGGAGTATGATTAGCACCACATACACGCACGAGCATGATGTACGTGCATCTCTTATGAAACAGGCCTACCGTTAAAATTGCATGCTATACTCATATTAGAGCCCCCCATAGTCAATAATATAATACATTACGTAATAGAAAGAATAGGCATATTTGATAAAATGGGAATATATTAAAGGAAATGTAATACAGATGGAAATTAAAATGGATGGTTTGTCGCGCTGCCATTCCCTTTGTTCCTCAATTAAAAAAAAAATCATACAGCATTCGGGTATTGGGCGCACAGCGTAAATCAGTCTGCGGTCATGTGTAACTCTTTTCTGCAGCGCAAAGCGGAAAGTCAGCAAAGCGATGATGTGACGACACTTGGTGGGCAGAACCATACAGATTTTGCATTATAATAAAGCTATTATTTTAAGTGCTAGTATTTCTGAGAGTTCATTCATTCTTTCAGGATTAAATAGAAATGTAGGTAATTATAGTAAATGCCGAGTTTCATGTCGCGTTGTATGGACTCCTACTACACCCATATACGCCTCCTGTCATTATTCAGTGGTATTGTAGACCGAGCACGTTACACAAATTCGTCACAAGATGGCGATGTTGGTCCACATTACAAGTTGTGAAAAGAGAAAAGGGAAAAATTAACTGCAGAACATGGTCATTCTTTCGGGCATCTTGGTCTAATTTTCTTTCAGACGTTTTTCTGTATCAGACGATAAAAATTGGCAATCATTAAACAAAACATGCTTTAAGTTTTTTTTTTTTTTACAGATGATTTAAAGATTTATTTAGCAAATTTAATTCCGTTTATCTTAGTATCGCAGCTAAATTTTACTCTTTATTAAATAATAGATTAAAATATATATATGTTAAATGCAATTCACATTGTAAGAATTTAAAATAAATTGTTTTATTATATGGTGTTTGTTGTAAACCTTCAAAGTTCAAAGTCAATTTCCGTTCATTATATAAAAAAAATAAAAATCACAAGTTAAGTCAAAATTTATATACAGATTTTATTAGAATTCATATTTTTTGTCAATTAACAACGTTGACATTGACACGTATCGCAAACACAGGTAAATAAGCGAAATATTCAATAGTTTGCACGCATATGTTACTTTTATATACATCCACATTACAGCAATTACAATTGAAAAGATATATTTTACATACAAATGTTTCTTAGACGATAAATACAAGCAAGATTGCACCAGAAGTTTGGTAATACCGAGAGACTGCAATTCTCGAAAACATATCGTTAAAAACCTTAAGGCAGAGAGTCCGTTGATGTGAGGGAACATGTAAGTTTTGCTCAGAATTTATTGACAAATGGATTTCATTATACAATGTAACACTTTTGATTTAACACCATCTCTTCAAATCAACTTAGGTACTGTAGGTAATTGCTTCGACGATCATAAAATGTTTAAATGCAGGTCTATACATTTCATTTTTTCCTGAGAAAAGATTTAAGCAGGTTTTATTTTAACATTTTAACTCGTATGTCAATCCACTCCATGCTTTGGTTGCAGTAATGATCTTCAGATGATATTTAATATTAACATGGCGAAGAATCGTTTGAAATTCTCCCTTTCAGCGCTCTGCGAATTAACTCCAAGTAGCCTAACAGATTTTCTCGCCATTTCCTGTGTACATTTTTTTAAAATCTGACAATTCACCAAGAAGAAAGATTTCCAGATATTACATATATAACTCGTAAGTAGTTCATTTGTCAAATAAAACAACCTTTAATGTATATTCATATAATTTTTTTAAATTTTCTCATTGTCTTCCATGAAAGCTAGCTGGTGCTCTTCACTTTGTTGACCACTTTCTTCTCCTTGACCCGCCTGTTCTGAAACCAGATTGTTACCTGTCGCTCGGACAGGTTCGTCTGGGCTGATATCCTCCTCCGCTTGTCCTTTGTAATAAATTTGTTCGTGGCGTACTCGCGCTCCAGTTCCTTCAGCTGCACCTTAGTGTATGGTACCCGCTTCTTCCTCCCTCGCCGAAAAGTGCTGCCGTCTCCTGCGTGCGACACCGCATCTAAAACCAACCAGAACACACAGTTAAGCGTCCATTATAAATGCTGTACTAGGAGCAGTGTATGTTAATAAAATGCACTGCGCATGGCACGGGCCATAATAAGCTATACGCTTCACGTTAATCAGATATGCTTTCTCTCTGTTTAAAATTAAATACATGTGCGCAAAATTGCAAATGAAACTGTGTCAGTACCTTCATTATTCATTTATTTTTAAAGCTTAACCCCGTAGTTAAATGTATTTGATTTAGCCAAAACTTGGCTTATTTTAAATGGGGAAAAAAAACGCATTTTCCGCGTTTTCGTACAACCGCCTTGCGCATTTATTCCAAATATTTATTCAGCGTAATCGATCTTTACCTTGAATGGATGACTTCCACAGATGGTTAGGCTGAGTCTGCTCCTTGGCGCAGTAAACTTGACTGTTCCAGCCGTTGCTGATGGCCCACGGCTGGTAGCTTTCCATGGGCAAGAGGGGCTCGTGTCTTGACTCTGCTGGGCCGCTCATACCTGACACGACAGGCATATCCAGATAGCTGGTAACTGGCTGATAAGGGCTGGTCGCGTAGCCTTGATAAAAAGTAAATTCCTTAGCTCTGGGCGTAAATTCCTCCCCAGACACTGATGTGTCCATGTATTTTTCTCCGTATGCAGAAGAGGGTTGAGCGCAAGACTTGATGCTGCTGTGATGTGACATTCTGCACGGGTAGTAGCCGCTGCCAAAATAGCCATAGGGCAGAGAGGCGCTGGAGGAGCTTTGGGCTGCCGAACAGGGACTACACTGTTTGACAGGTTCGCCCATGCCAGATACTGGCACTTCAGTCGACGAGTATGCAGTGCTGGGCGCCAGGGATGCCGGATGGGCCATGAGATTCCTACACTGATTTGCAGCAAAGTTACCTCCCGCAAATCCCTCCATGTTTTTGTTCAATTCATCTGAACCGTTGTCGTACAGGAACATCACCGGGTCAATCCAGCGGGGACGTAGCAGTAATGACGCTGTCATAGCACGTCCAACATTGAGACTACTGGCTCTTTTAAAAAAGACCCAAGACTGAAAAAGAGATACTGAATCTGGGAGAGTAACCGAGTCTGACGCGCCTGTGTACACCAAGGACGTGTTGTTATTGGCTGACGCGGGTCACGTGATATGCAAAGAAGACGTTAAACGTCTTCAGGATGTACAATTAAACCTATATGAATTGCGGTGTCGTGTGATAGAAAGATGACCGTAACCATTAAAGGATCTGCCTTGTTTAATACTATCAAAAACGATGGAGTTGTGAGTAGATCTGAAATTCAAGCATTTTTACCCATTTATTAATTTTGTCTCTGTCCGGTAACCATTAATCTGCCTGCTCTATAGCGCAAACCGACTTGTGTTTTCAGGTTTAGAAACGGTCCTGAGATACACCAAAAAGGAAACGATATGAAATTATATTAATTGTCACATTGCAGACTTGTGTCGATTCAGTTTGCAGATTGTCTGGCGCAACAGGCCAACTTACAACAAATTCATATTCTTGCGTTATTTTACTCGTAGAATGAAAAAAAAAACATTGTTTTAACAAGTATGAAAATTGGTAAAATCGGTACTGATTACTAAAATTAATTTCGCGCATTTTTCTTTGAACTGCAAATGGTTGTTTTAAAATGAAGTACACCAAATTAAGCCAGGAACATCTGTAGATTAAACGAAGCACAAATTATCTTAAACAGAACTGGGAAATAGTAGTTGTGTCTTTGAACTCGGCCTGGGTTATATATTCAGATATCATAACTACTAGTCATATATAACTGAGTGCTTCGACTTATAATACAGAATCATTCAATACAAATATTTTATGAATTAAATGATTTATGTATTGTTGTTATTATATGTTGTTGGTGTAAATAAAATACTTATTAAAGCAGACTTTTGGTTAGGAACCACTGGGTCTCGTGCAGTGTATAATTATTTTCTGAATAATGAAATATCAAACAGCATTTTAATTTGTAACATAGACCTATGCAGTGTTGTCGACCTGCTTGGCCATTTAACAGGTTTAATTTTTAAAAAGTAGCGGAAAAAAAAGAACCCCCGATCGTGATAAATAAATGCTTTCTGAAACAAAAGTCGTGGCAGTGGCAGGCATCTTAATTCCTGCCCTTCTAGTTTCCGGTGTATTTACAACATGCAAAGACAGAAAGCAGCCCGCAATTTGGCGGCTCTGTTTTACATACGGGTTAGACACGGCTCGAGGCCAAGGTCAAGTTGAAAGTTGCAGTCTAGCCACCGAGCTCGTTGTCATTCAGGCTTTGACGGACCTGTCTGAATTCCTTCAGCAGGCGAGGTGGTGAGAAAATTCATGAGCCCCGAACTGCTTTGTGTGAAATATGTTGTCATTCACGTTTGCTATCGTTTTGGTAGGCCTATTTTGGAGCTTGTTGGGTTTAAAATTTAGTTTTTATTCGCTGATGCTGCTGTCACGTTTAGTTTCTAGACGTTTTGGGGTTTATTGTCTTTCGAAATTTAGCTAAGATGTGTGAAAAAGTAGTGATTACAAAGGCGTCTCGTGGATAATGTTATGGTAGCATCCGGTCTCCATGTTTCCGTTTATTGACATGGCTCTCTTCCAAGGGCAACGAAGGCACATCAAGTCCGCAAGAACTTAATATTAGGCCTGGGTGAAAATGAGGAATATCAAATAACGACGGTTATTTAGGTCCTCATGTTTCGGAATTTGTTTAAAACAGAAAATATGCCTTTAAATGTAGGTCGTTATGTATTTATTTTCTGCAGTAAAATTCCAAACAGTCTCGCAAACACACGTACATAAATATTATTTGGTTATTCTCAAATACTGAACCTAAAATTCTCATTTAAGTCTCTAACAAGTAGCATTTTCAAGCATTAAAACAACATTTTGTTTTGTGTTATGTTTCTGGTCTAGAAAGATTACTCTTTCCGTGCTTTATTTTGGGTTCTCTAAACCTTAAGAGCACAATTCATATACCTGTAAAAACAAAAACTATTTGTAATACTTGTAGAATAGAAATTGTTCTAGATGTGTCCGCCACGGTATTGATAATGGTAGATCATGATAATACACAGTATCTAAATATCGACCAACACCTTTGACGAGGTGCGGTTTCGTAATCACCGTAAGGTATATGGTGACTTGGAAATTCAACTTATTCAATATATCTATGGGATATTGTTACCAAGGGCGTAGGAAATTGTTTGATATTGGTGGTGGGGTTCGACATAATAATTTAAAAGCAAAG
>JAODKN010000046.1:2364644-2389076 GCA_026774425.1 Petrocephalus zakoni
GGGGGGGGTACAGGTTCCCCCCCCCCCTCCGGTTAGAACGCACCTGATTGTTAGCAATCGGGTCACTGTTGCAGATCTATCCTATTATAATGACGGAACATGTGCTGTGAGCCATGCAGATGGCTTTGGAGAAAAGCATATATAACGAATACAAGACCAAAATATGTATTAAATATATGTATAATGTGAAGGATATGTATTTAAAGTATTAAAGTATGTACATACAGATACTAATGCAGAAAGGAAATGACCAGCATTAAACAAAGACAAAGCACGCCTCGCGAGTTACACTTGGGTGGCATTAAACACGGATGCGCACATATGCGGACATCCACACGAAAATGTTGTATATAAGGTTCGCGGATGCAAATCTGTGTATATGGCATAGTTCGTTTTGCGTTTTGTATTTTTATGTGTATTTTAAAGATTCGTGTGAAATGTGCGGGGAATGATCACTGGCCATACCTGACAGATTCAACTGCATAAATTTAGCCTAAGTGTATAGCGTTCCTTTGATAATAATCGCGTTTACATTTACGTTGCTGTTATATGTTTATTAATTTTTAATAATATTTTCCTATGTCAACAAATACACAGAAATGGTGCGATTAGACGGTCGTGGATCACAGGTTAAGGTCAAGACACATCGCCGGCACTAACTTATGCAGAACTTGTACTGGAAATCAGTGCAAGCGAAATCAAAACGTGGACTTTTTGAATGTCCGTGTCAGAGGGAACTCAGCGGCATTAAACCGGCCACTGAACCTTATGGCCACCACCTAGTTCCACTTGGCCATTATAATATGGACCATAATAGGGATTCTGACTTTAAATGGTGCAAGTTGGTTGGGTTTAAAGAGGCGAGTAACTCCCGAAGGGTGAAAATGGGCCTAGGGTTTCGAAATCACAAGCAAATAAGTAATGGATATCCTCTTTCGTTGCACTTGGACGAAAGATTTCTCCGATAATTTAAGTTGAAAGTAACCGAACTTATCCGTTAACTAATATAGGATGAAAGCAGGGTGACTGTGGTTTTCAAAATATAGGATGTCTTTCGTGAGTTGCACTACTTGTCATCGGCAAAATATGTCGCAGTTTCCATTCAGTCCCGCGTGCACAGACACAATACACAAAAAAACCTTTTCAAACCAAAACAACAAATCCGAATGCTGGAACATTAGTTTATCAAGAGACATAGGCCGAGTTGGACATACTTCCAAAAATATGGACGTCCTCTACCATATGCAAATCTAGCCGTTAAGGAGCAGGTTCATGTGTTTCTGACACTTCGTTTATCCTGTTGAACATTTCCGTCTTTTCAGCCCACTTACTGGTCTTCGTCCTTTTAAATTGCTTTCGCCATATTGGCTTTGATCACAAATATCAGTTAAACGTTAGTTAATCCGTTCATGATATTTAACAAAGTTACATTATGTGAAACGATCCGTTTAATTCTGATGGATTTGCGTAGTTAGTGGCGATATACTTATTCAACATTCTATTACATATAAATACTAAACTTCTTCATACCATGCATAAGCCAGAAGAAACTGAAATTGCGAGTTAATTGTAAGTTCGATGTTCGACGGGCTGTTTTAAGAAGAATTAACTAGGATAAATTATCTCTAGGTGTATCGCCTATAATGGGCTCCCCACTGGAACTGGACCAAGCCACTCACCGCCATCAGTGAAAGGATTCGTCTATAGTTTTGTGAACAAACCTTCTAATGAAACGATTCCGTAGAAGGTCGCGTGGTAAGGGCTGTGTCTAAATTACTGTCACGTGTCATTTATCGTAATACAGCATTAATGACGTAGGGCCTATACTGACGATAAAATTCTTGACGTAGGTAAGCATACTAATGTTTTTCCAATAAAATAGTAACGAATCTCTTTAATATGCAGATTGGCTGTTAATGAGGCTGTTGGTGAACAAAATTGCGTCTTGTATATCCTGTCGAACATTCACCGATGCCATGCAGCTTTTGCTTACCAAACTGAGTGGTCACAGATGAACTATCTTGGTGAATTAACAGAACACTCTCACAGTTTTAGAAACTGGCGTGGACTATGGAGGTTTGTTAAGGAATCACCGATGCTATCCATTCTTGGCGAGAGCATAATTTAGGCCTATAACAAAACTTAAGGGCATCCAAATTTAAAGGTAAATGCTATTTGCATTGTTAAAAGTGTCTTGCCAGAAGGGACCAAGTCGTACAACCACTATTTTATATGTTATGTTGATTGCATTGTATCATAAAGCCGTCACATTGCATTGCGTTGTGACCATGCATCGAGAGAAAATAGCAGGCAGGACGAGTACGGTGTTTGGAGAAATGCAGTCCCATTCGTCCTGCAATGAAACCCCTCGCGTGACATGTTTTTTTCCTTGTCGAAGTGACCTTGGTGTCTTTCTTATCATTTCGTTAAAAAAACTGAACCAGTGGATACCTTATTTTACGCTAAAACACCAATAACCCTTAAAACAAACAACAAAGATGCTAATATTTAATAGCATTTAATGGTTTAATCGAAATAGTGGCTGTAATGAACAAATTCTCCGTCTTCCAACTAAAGGGCGGAATTAAGACAACGTACTTGCTAAGTCAGTATTTTACGCGTGAGCCTAGTATCACATTTACAAAACGCAGTGGCACTGGCATCTGAAAGACACAGTAAAAATAAATTCTATATCCTAAGTCAACAGATCAAAGCATGAGCACAGTCAGTCGCGAGGCGGGCTTTCGGCAGCGCTCCTCCGCCTCGGGCGTATGCACAGGCCAGGTATCTGGCGCGAGGGCGCTGTGATGTCGCGAGGCTCGCGCAGAAACTCCGCTTTGCGCCCTCCTCGCTGCGAGGACATCTGTCACACCACTCGCTTAGCTGCAGACGTCGAATTCAATTATGTATAATTTTAAGCTCAGTGTGTTTGCAGTTTACGCAGTTTGGTGCTAGTAAAAGTCTCTGAGGAAAAAAGGGCCTAATTAAGTGTTTTTCCATCGAGTCAGGGACAGATATGTTACAAAACAAGCGGAAGAAGCCATTTCATCTTTGAATAGTAATTAAAAAAAAACTATTACATCTGTGCTCACGCTGCCAAAAATGAAGATGAACCACTTCATACATGACAGCAAAACAAAACGTACAGTAAAGAACTTTATACTAAAATGACGCATTTCAATCACGCTTTAGATCAAATCACGTTTAAATTATATTTATAAACTTAGTTTGTTAAAATATAATAATCGAATTAACACAATGCCGCAATAACCACTATAATGCATGACACATGTTGATGCAGAAGTAGAAAATAGGATGAACAAATAAAACGATAAACAGTAAAAACATGTAAAGTCATTCACATGCGCTAATCTCCAGTCACATAACACAAAAATGCCTACGGAGTGTTTATTTTGTTGACTAATTCTGGCATAAGTACAGAGCCATCATGCACCCAACAAATGTTCTGCAGATATAAACAGACCAGGAATAAAATTAAATTAAAAATGAAATGTGATTCATGATTTCATTTTAAACAAATAAGAAATGTTAAGATACACTGGTGTACCTGGTGTGGTTTGCCCAAAAATCAAACATTCCACCATAAAGACCAGTGAGGTTTCAAACCAAGAAATAAAGTAACTGAAAGGCACAGATTGGAAGCATGTGGAAAAAAACACACATCTCAGAATGTGTCCAACACCCATTTCAGCACAGCTGCCCCTCTAGCAACAGGGACATCACTTGCATTAGGTTATGTCTTCGAACTGGGATTTGGGCTTAGTGTCAGTTACAAATGAGGGGGATCCTCTGAGCTATGCAGTGGCTGATGGGAAAAATGCATCTATACTTATCAATATATTGCAAGAGAGCAGCGAACTAAAAGTTTTCAAGGATTACCAAGAGAGCACCTGAGTAATCCAGAAAAAAAGTGGGAATGTGTGCCGTGGTGAAGCTGCAGCTCTTGGTGCAACCTCTTGTTCTGAGCAACGTGCAGAACAAACACGGTGCATTGGCAAGTCCGCACCATCCTAGCTATCATAAGCATGCCAGTGACAGCATGGTCCTGCGAGGCTGCTTCTCCTTGGCACGGACTGGGAAAATCACTCAGGAATGTAAGCGACACAAAGCAAAGAATTATCAGAGGGCAATCTCCGTCAGTCTCATGCACAACGGGCTGAAAATCTGTTTTTCAACAGGATGATTCAAAGCTAACAATCAGAGACACAAAACTAAGAAGTTAATTCCACTAAATTGCCTAATCAATAAATATGTGGGGTATAAGTTTGTGGCATAGAGGGAAAAATGCATGTATGTTCAAACTTTACGTAATACTAAAATATGTGTGTGTGTGTGTTTATCATCGAAGAAAAAAAAAATCATAATATAATATTTTCTGTGGCTATAGATGTAAAAGTTGGACAACGAAGAAGCAGTACAGGAAAGGGATCTTTGGGTGTCATCTTTAGACTTCTGGCTTGGGGAAGAATTGCTTTAGCATATTGTGGACTGCGAGGGAAATTTGAAATAAGTTGATTCTTGATTAAATCAAGCCTGAATTGTCACTGAAAGCAGAAATGGATAGAGGGAATATTGCGAAGTGACCCTTAGAAAAGACCACAAGAATCTGAAAAGCTTAAGGTAAAAGACCATAATAAGACCACCAAGTAGATAAATGGACTCAATCAGGGCAATAAATATACCATTAAAAAACTAAAAAAAAAAACAGATAAAGAAACATCCTCTCTAGAGCCCTGCCATGTATATAGTCAAGAGTCAACATAAATGGACAGCATACAACAACAACAATAATAATAATGATAATAATAATAATGTGTGTGTTTGTTCATTACTTTTTAAGGCTTTAACCACAAGTAGTCATTACGATAGAGTTAATGTATTGTTAGCTTAGCAGTCGTTAGCGTTTATTTCAGTTAGCGATGCCTAATGCTACTTCCGATTCATTTATTTGGTTTCTTGGTTAAACCATTTGAACAAAAACTTCCTCTTAAATTAACCAGTCAGTACCAGTCAGTGTTTAAAGTTCGGTTGCTATTTTTATATTCAGCTTAATTACATTTGCCCATAAATAAACAGGAAAAGGGAGAAGTTATTCCCTATTGCCCAGGGGCTTTGTAGCATTTATGTAATGTTTTTTTAAACGGGGGCTTCGTGTGCCTGTACAGGTGCGATCTGTTAAACGACTTCAAGGGAATATTTAAATCTCCATTTACCTTGTTGTGGGATAGTTTGGAAAGTCACTACTTTAGAGCATCGTAAAGTGAAACACTCTCGTCATTTGCGGCGCATAATTAATTCGGATTTTCTTTCAAAACATCACACGGTACTCGGCGCTCCCTCCGTCCGCACGTATTTCACTTAAAATCTTTGTCGACGCCTCACATACAGTTTGGCTGCAGATTATCCTCAAACGCACCAAGCTGCCTACTGCGGATTTTTAATTTGTGTTTCACCATGTACGCGACATACCTAATTTGTTCACAATATACAGCGATTTTGGATAAGCGGTTGGAAGATGGATGGATGGGTAGATCAATCGATTGATGATATTTGAACACAATGTTAATAAGACGTCTAAACACAAACAAATGACAGTATACAGTATACAAACGACAGTAAACTGACGCCCAGTGGGTGTCGCAACCAGGTTCCAGCTAAGTTTGCACGGTAAATGAAATCATGCAGGACATTTTCTGACCCAAAGGACAAATAATAGGACACTATAGATTGTGGACTGAACGTTCCTACACGATTCTTTAATTCCGTGCACATCTGAAATGAGATTCAGATTAAATCTATATATATTTCCCCCGAAGAAATATGTCACTCGCCATCTACGTCCTAAGAGAGACCACTGACTGAATCATATCATTATTCAAACATGTTTTCCTAAGGTTTAATAATAAGTAATTACGTTGTATTATTTGCAACGAAACTTATAGTTATTTAAAACCGTACTATTCAGCAGCGCACCTTTTGCGGGCTACGGTCATAAGATCGGAATGGACAGCAAATTCCGAACTGAATACACATTTCTGTTTAATTTTACCAATTATATCATCATACAGACCCCTGAAGAGAATTAGACTTAAGCATTTTCACTACTTAAACACATTTACACATTTCCACTACTTAAACAGCAATCTGGTCTATTCTACGAAAATATGGCTGTCCGTGTTCAAGTTCAGATGACCTAAATATAAGATCACTACAATATGCGTGATTATGCGCTGAAAAAAAGTAATGGACGCACTTGATTTAAGAAGAATCAATGTATGTCAGATAATTTAGCTGATTACAGTGCACGTGCATTTTGTTTTATTTATCTGGTGGGTATATTGATATAAAGCCGTATGTAAACACTGCAATACGCATACAGGACGACAATGTTTCTCAACACAAGCACCAGACGTCTGCACGATGTTGAGTATTACACATCTACATACATATCAAATTAAAGAGACACAACAATTTTTTATATGAAATAATATAACAAATTATATTGAAATATTAAGCCATACATGCAATACGAGAAAGAAAGGATGTTTAATTTAAATCATTGAAACGTTACTTAAAGACAATCTGAATTAATTTCGAATAATGTATGAGCACTACTGAACAGTGAGGCAGAGTAAGGCTATATAACACAAACTGAGAACAGCTGTTAACAGGCATATGTATTACATCCGTAACTGATTCAGATCAAAAACTTGGTGCTGGTGCTGGTGGCAGGGAGGGGGAGTGGGCGTTAAGGGGAACCGCGTGTTAAATAAATGCGTTCAGGACTCCAGTTCTACTTCACAACTTAAAGGGGGTCCTTTCTTAAGGGGGGGACTCGTTCCAACACACAGAGATTGGGGCTGAAACAAACTTCTATTTCCGGCCCATGAGTCAGATGGCTGCATGTAGCCTGAACGATAGTGACCTTATTTCTGATACTTAGCGTGCTATAACCGCGGTTCTATACCTACTTATCTTTCGCTTCTAGTCCATACAAAAAAATGTGCATCGGTGGCTTATTCGGTATTTCTTAATGTCACTACAGTTGCCATTAAAGATTTATCCGAGCACACAGCTGGTGCAATGAAACGATATAGTGGCTCACATTCGTTCAGACTTTCAGGTTTTTTTCATGTAAGTAAAATTAAATGATTGAATTGTCATCATTAAAAACGAATAAATATAAAATCGGTGAGCTTGCTGAAGAAAGTTCGCGTAGTAAGCAAAAAGCAAATAAAAAATAATATAACGGAAAAAGACTGAATCAGCACTTTTTTAATAAAGTTAACTTAAATCCGACTACGTCATCGGGATCATAGCATTATACGTACTTGTTAAACTGTTTTACTAACTTGTGGTTTACAGGGATTTTTTTTCCTCTATAATTATTTTACCACACTCTGTAAAAGTTCTGTATGCTATTCTGCATATAGACATCTGCAGTTTAAATGACGAAACATTAAGTCTACTTAAATAAATACGTGAACATAATAATCGGACGAAAAATGCTTTAACAGTACAGGTCGTGTAAATTTTCTCCCATAAACACCTGTCTCCCAGTTTTGACGGCGTCTCCGAATGTGAATACTGACATCTAACAGGCTATAGGATATAGACTATAGGAGCCACTATTACAATCACACAACCAGGCGTGATAATTTTTAGAGGACAAGTCAACCAGGGAAACAGGGCTCTGGTTGGGAAAGTTTGCTATTCAAATGAACACAGAAATGCAATGTTACCAAAGAAGATGATGCATTTTCTTTGCTTAACCAAATAACATGTCGGTTTACGCAACTTCGACAAGCATTAAACATTGTGTTGTTTATCTTTTTATCCTCTCAGTTATTGCAGGTATACGATACGTGTTACATAGACGTGTAGAAAGAATGCAGAGTCAGCCAGTTATTATTTTCAGTTAGATTTTCATGATTTTCCATAACAAGCAATTATGGTATAATAAATCACTAATGTCATGATGTTTTCACATGCACATGCACATGCACATGAGTATATTTTAGGCGACAGTTGTGTATTTCAAAAGTCAATGTTGCATATAATTGTGTTTCTTGAGCATGGACTGCAAAAGTTCGCGCGAGGAAAGAAACATTTTGAAATGTCAAGAACTTCACTCGATCTGTCTTGGTGTTAGATTCCGTTTGATTTAATTAAAACTTTACGCGACCGTGCTTACTTCCCAAGGCGCTGTCATAAGTAGTTTGGTAGTTTCATAATGCATAATTGTCTGTCAGCAAGTGCAATCCCTCAGTCGGACAATTCCACGAATCGTCTCGGCTTTATTTAGTTCGTCGTGGTTGTTTTCTGGTTTATATCTGAGGAAGGATACATTTTAATGTTCGGCTGCCCTCATTCATATACAAAAGAAATCCTCTTTCAATCGCCTGGAACTCTAGCCCTTTGAATCCCCTAACCGGCCTTACGCGTTAGATGAAGGACTGGGCTCATACGGCCCTATTATAAGCGCGGTTCCACGCGTCCTGCCTATGCGTATCATGTGCACCTGCGCGGAGCACACAGAATGTGCGCATCATATCAAGAATAAACGAAAACCAAACACAACTTAGTTTTCACCAGATAAGAAACGGAAGTCATATCAGATGCAGATTAAGAAATTATACAATAATTGTATTCATTTGTATATAATTCTGTAATTTCTATTTCACTTGTTGTACTTCTAAGCACATACCCCAAAATATAAGCTATTTAAACATGCTTCAAAGTATTGCCAACAGCAACTTAAATGATTAATATTAATAAATAACATTATTATGGTTGTTCTAAGGATACGCTGTTTTGTTTCAGAAAATGGATGGCTGTTCTAATGTTACAATGTCATAATATTGCAATACTTACACTACTAATGCTTAATTGCTTAATTAGAGTTTGGTGTATTTACACTGTGCGTAATTTTGCCTATTTTAAAGGTAACATCGACTTATGAAACAACACAATTTGTTATTTGTTAATTATACGGATGTGATTTCACAGTTCACAGCTATGAATAAACAATCGGTGTTTTAAACTGATTATGAGCGCAGGATACAGATAGAATGAATAAAAATACAGATTATAGACATACCTGCAGAGAAATGGCTACACTCGTAAAAACCATTCAATATATATAAATACTACTTGTTTCTATATAAGTAATGCATAGGCCTTTTGGTTCATATAAAAATAAGCCTGTAAATCAAAATGTGTAAAATTTGTTTTTATTGTGTATATTCAGTCGTTCTTTGCTATTTGACTGGCTCCAGTGACAGAGCAAAACGAATTAGGGCGGAGTGTCAGAAGCGCGGCACGTCTCCCTCCTACTGTAGTCAGTATTTTCTCTTTTTCGACAGGCGAGGGCGCACGAGGACAGCGATTTCACAAACGGGCCCCAATAATTCCATGGACGTCACAGCTACACACAATGGCTCCACACTCTGAGGTCTCTTGTCTCTTGCGCTGACTCTACATACGCAGAGATTATCTAATTTCCTGGACATTCCTCGACCCTTCACGCCACCACTGTGTTAGTGGCAATTCAGAAAATAAGTTCAATCCATAATTAACAGTCAACGTTTCTTACACGTACACCCCTGCTTTCCCTGGGTTAGGTGCTGCACTTATCTGCGGTCTTACTACTCAGTAAATGCTCATTTTAAGATGAGATGGTGACACACTTCTTTCCAAAAGCACAACAAACGGAACTAAAGCTGTGCCCCGGGGATTAATGACAAAACCCTTCTCTTGTTCACAGGTGGACGTTGGAGAAATATAATTAGTTGATGAAGTTAAATAATGTATCATGTCAACCAGTGAACTGGCTGCTTTGCATTGTGACAGTCTATTCAGTAAATAGAACGTGTAACGTATATTTAGTCAACAAGTTTTATTCAAGATACGGCGTATTATTAGATAGTGAAGGTTATCAGTTATGCAGCGGTCTCCGGGGATCTCGGGGGTAGTAAAATACACATCCGGGTACTGTGAAAGCCACGATACGCATGGAAGCTTTTCAGTAACGATTGTCTCCATAGAGACATCGAGAAGTTTGTTCTGTCCAGGAGAAACATGAAAGCAAAAATAAGTCTGCGCCCACATGCGGACAAGTCAAGCAGGAGACGTAATTAAGCGCGAGAGGTTATCGTCGCGAGACAATCAGCGGAACCGGGAGAACAGCACGATTAAATCACTAAAAATAAATATGTTTCTTGTCCTTCTTCATCTCGTTAATAATAATAGTAATAATAATAATAATAAGAAGACGAACAATAATAATAATGATGGTGATAATTATCTTATTTCACGTTAGGATTTAAAAGTGTGAAAGTAAGAGTGAAAATGGTGAAACAATATTTTGTATATGACTGAAAAATGTGGGGTATACATTGTATAGGCATATATAGTCTCATTTGAATGTAATGTAATGTGTTTATATCAAGAATAATTAAACTTTACTATTGTTGGATATTATTTCTTCCTTTTGTCATTGTTATCTTCCATTAATTTACTATTAATCAAAATTAAACGATTGTTGGGTTTCGGGTCTCATCGCTATTGTAGGCTAATAAAGGCGCTGCAACTTAACCCGTCAGTTAGATGCTTAGTACTAGATAAATATCCATTGTTTGATCTTGATTAATGCTGTCAATTCAGAATTAGCAATTGTAATCAATTCTAGAAGTAATAAGATAGCTTCCTGATTGGCGTATTCAAAAGCAGAAATATTGCGTCTTATTAAGATGGCTCCGCCCAGTTTTTATAATGCTGAGATTATATTGCATTACACATACCGCAGAGTGTCTATGTGTCTTGTTGTATTTTTAACAGAGACCATTAATTTGGCTGAGTTTCGCTTTGCACGAAACAAATGGATGCACGTATACAAATTTTCCTAGAATAATCTGAGCCACCGGGGACTATTCTGAAGAGAATTTATGGGGTCACCAATTTTAAACCTCCAGCTTTAACTGAGTGTTTAGTATATGTATAACTTTGCACATAAAACATTTATTGATATTATAATAACCACAATTAATCAAGTCGAAAGATTGTTGTTTCTAAAACTGGGTGTATGACATTTCCCAGAATTTCCTTGCCGTGGTTTGCATTATTGGGTAGACTTTTTACAAATCTAATTAAATGTCAGATAACTTGTTATTTTGACTTTGGCCACAAGAACTTGACCTTTAACCGATTTACTTGACACCACTTAAAAAAAGAGGCCGCGATGAGAGCCGAAGAGTTCGCGATGGAGGTGAGAAGCTATAGACAAACTGCCCTGCGCTCGATCGACAGCCCAATTTTGGCTGTAAAACTCCCTGTTTCGTATAACACGCCATATTCAGCATAAATGAGACAATCTGTGAGCTTATAGTACTTGACCTGTGTTATAAACAGCGCCCTACTTATATTTACCGATTAGCACAATTGTATCATATGCCCATTACGTCACATAACTTGTTTTAAGCAGAATTGCCCATAACAAGTATGTCTCTCCTAAGGCGTTCGACAGGATAGTGACTTCCGTTTGTTCCATCACAATCATGATTTTTTAATGCCGAAAAATCAATTGACGATTGCATTTTACTTTATTGTAGTTCCTTCTGTGTGCAATTGTCCCTTTAGTCTCGTCTTTAGTCCCCGAGAGACAAATCAAAATGAGCCTATCAAATGAGTAGGTAAACCATTTCCATAAAAAACAACTGTGATGCGGGTCTTTTACATTTAAATTATACTTATGGTGAAATTGCTATGCTAGGGGGACATAAAAAAACTAAATATTTAAATATGACGATTTTTTTATTAATTCATCATAAACACATTTTGAAATACATATTATATTATAGTCGTATGCATTTTGGCGTATTCAGGGTATGCGTCCGCCGTATTACGAATCACAAAAGGCAGTTGAAATTTCAATGTACCTGAGATTGATATTAAATAACAACGAACCATATTTTAATTAGTCAGATTTTAATACTATGAACTAAATTTTAATAGCCGGTGCATACTGAAAAATACATGTAAACGTTATTTGTAGTGTGGTGTTAAAATGTATGCTTTATGTGTGTGTGTGTGTGTGTGTGTGTCCATGTATGTGTGGGTGGGTGTATGTGTGTGTTTTGTACATTAAATTTCCCTTGTGGTGTTTTTTTATTGTCTCCTTAAAACAGTTTTTGATAATTTAACTCCCTGGCTCACTCGGCTATATTATTATATTTCAATTTCCTGACTAACTTCAAATCGAGTTTGTTTCCCTGTTACCCGTTAAGTCCACCTCGTTTTAGCAATAGCTGGTTTTTTGTTTATCTAGTGCGAATCGATGAGCGGCGTCACCGGGGGTGCTATTATGACGACTATCCTATTAAGAATGACAGCTCGAGAGAAAGGCAATGGTGATCCCTCCCAGAGCTCGTGCAGCACACTGGAGCGCGCGCATCGCAGGGTCAGCACATCACCGCTCGAGCCGCTACACAGGCTGTTCCTGTTAAAAAAAAAATCGTGTTCTCTCCTCGACTTGGCGTTTACTCCGCGATAATAATGGAAAACAGAAAAGAAATGGTGATGTTCGTGGAGGGAGGTCAACTTGGCACGCTGGTTGGCAAGATAGGCTCCAATTTGTCAGAAGCAGTAGGAAGCCCCGTTCAAGAACCACAGGAAAAGGTGCTCCACAGAAACTGTTTGAGCCCCAGGTCGGTGCCTTCATCACGAAAAAGAGCGGATGAGGAGGTGGAGGATATACGGAGAGACGTCTGCAGCGATATAAGGCCGGTTGGAGTCCCCTCTGCATCGGGGAAAACTCAGCTGGAACTCACCAACAAAGGGCACATCAGCTCCGATACCGAGTCAGATTTTTATGAAGAAATTGATGTCAGCTGTACGCCCGAGAGCATGGATTACCCAAATGGCAAAGGTGAGATAAGAATCAGCGTCAAAACCTTTACATTTGCTGCTACAAATTACATGAAAATGTTAACGTGTGAATGATCGCTTTTTGCAGTTTGCCTGTAAGATGTCACACTTGAAGCATTTAATCCAAGTAGCATTCTTTATAATGGCGACACGTTCGTTCGGCGACTTGTTTTCCAGCACGCGCCTGTAATTACAGCGTAAAGATAAGTACTCAGTGACTTGCAGCGTGCATTCGGAAATATTTTATGTGGTAGGTGATGTTCTTAAAGCGGTCTTTAAAGGTGAATACACGAGCATTTACCCGTTTTCTTGTGTTTCATTACAGTCCAAAGCCATGTTTACTACAGAAGAATATGCAGCTATTTAGTCCCGAGAACGTCTTTGCGGCTAGCAATAACATCTTAACGAATGGTTATGATTGCTGTGTCACTTAAAGCGTGCACCCGCAGCACGACTTCGCTCGAAGCCCGTGTACGATGCCCAGCAGGAACGGACCGTGTCGTTTCAACCTTAAACTATTCACTGGTGTTCATCTTTTATTTCCCGTTTATCAGATTCGAGGATGCTGCTTTAAAACACATTATTTTATCAGCAGATAAAAATAGGCACTTGCCTGTTCGCAGTCATAAATAAGCATTCCTATACTCGGCGAATGAAACGTTTAGAAGATGTCTACGAAGTTCTCTCTAATTTAATTCAGTTGTAAGGAAGAGATTCTTATTTTCGTTTTTTTGCATGAAAATTACATGGATATACACGTGATCAAGTTGCGTTGCGCATCAGAGTAAAATTTTGGGAAATATTTTACACGAGATGCACAACAGACGTGTAATGATTCTCACTAATTATTTCGTTTAATATACACACTAGAAAATATCGAGTGTATCTAATTATATTGTGTAGGGAATCTTTTATTAAACTAGCATAATTATATCAATTTTTTGGTTTGGAATGCGGTGTGGTTTTAAGTATATTGAAATTATAGGATTTGAAAATGGAATAGAAGCCGGTGGGTGCAATAAAAATACACGAGAAATGCAGTTTTGTTTATGTGGGCCATCAATAAAAATAAATGTAATATTGCGATGTTTTTCGTAATGCTTCTAGGTCGTCCGGTCGACTCCCCAAACCACAGCAGTGACGGTAACGTTGATGTCGGGAAAGCAAGCACAGGCCAGACATCTCTATCCTACGGTTCGGACCAGATGCGCCGGTACCGAACAGCCTTTACACGGGAGCAGATCGCCAGACTGGAGAAGGAGTTCTACCGAGAAAATTACGTGTCCCGACCAAGGAGATGCGAACTGGCCGCTGCTTTGAATTTACCTGAAACCACCATAAAGGTGACATCATTAGCACAAAATTGTGTTTAATAATAAAATAAAACAATGACCCTAGTGAAATAGACAAATAATAATTTTGTATAATGCAAAGAGAATAGATGACAAATCGCAGACTTGATTGTATCGTTGTACAATTCAGGCTGTCTGTGTTGTAGGTGTGGTTCCAGAATCGGCGCATGAAGGACAAGCGACAGCGGCTCGCTATGACCTGGCCTCACCCCGCGGATCCCGCCTTTTACTCCTACATGATGAGCCACGCTGCGGCCACCGGGAACTTGCCTTATCCGTTCCCGTCCCATCTGCCCTTACCATATTACTCTCATCTCGGTGTTGGGGGCAACTCGGCGTCCGTTGCCCCGTTCAGTAGCCCCCTAAGGCCGCTCGACACCTTCCGGGTTCTGTCTCATCCGTACCCCCGCCCAGAGCTGCTCTGTGCCTTTAGGCATCCATCTCTGTACCCGACTCCGGGTCACGGACTCAGCTCGGGGGGTAGCCCGTGTTCTTGCCTAGCTTGCCACAGCAGCCAGTCAAACGGCCTGTCTCAGAGACCCTCGGGGTCGGACTTCACCTGTTCGGGCACCAGCAGAACTGACGCTTTTCTGACCTTCACGCCCGCAGTCTTGAGTAAGTCCTCCACGGTTTCCCTGGACCAGAGAGAGGAAGTGCCTCTGACCAGATAAGATTTTGGCCTGTTAGCGTTTGGGTCAAACTTGAACGAGTCCCCCCCCCAAAAAAACGCTCAATGAATCCCGGACTTTCAGCATGAGTAAAATGCTAACGTTCATCACTCGCTAAAAGTAGCGACAACAGAAAATCTCAACTAAGTGCACCGGCTACGCAAAAGAGAAGCACTACGTCTGGACTTGAGACAATATTGCTTTTAATCTATGGCACCTGCGAAAAGGAATATCAAAGCTGATATATATTTATTAAAATCTTTCGGTTGCTCCAAATCATAGAGTTATAGAAATATTATCACAGGAGTAAAATACGTTTAGGATATTAGGCATAAGAATATTCAGGATTTCAATAATTTCATTGGAGGAAGAATAATGGTAATGAGACAAGTCACAAACAGTTACGGAGGTGATTGATGACGGCAAAGCTTTAGAACTATTTGCAGTTTCCACGTATGTCTAAATTGGCCTGGATATATTGTTAGCTACATTAAAATGATGTTTTCATCTTTCTTTTTAACAAGGGGATTTGTTAACAGACTGAGGAATCTCATTAGTTCTTCGCCAAAGTCCCCGTCTTGGTATACGGAGCTGAAATGTGCAGATGCTGGTAAAATTAGCAAGTGATGTATATGTAAGGGGGAATTTTGAATGTTGAATTAATGATTATACTGTGCGCGCGGAGACTTCCTGCCAAACGGTAACAAGGCGCCATGGGAGCGGATTAGTTGACGGGAGCGAGAACTCCATTGGACAATCACATGCGGCAAATTGGGCCAAGTACGAGCTGCCTGTCTTACTGCGCCCTCAGCTGAACATTTCTGCCCCCCCCTCCCCCCACCCTTTCCGCACAGCCTTCAATTTACCTTATTTCTGGGAGTTAATGCTCATTGAGATTTCTATTGACGATGGATGTTTTAAGCCTTATATTTATATACATATATACAAATATATATAACAAAAGGAACATAAAGTCAGTCTGTATTTTTCCTTCATTCTCCAGGAAGGCTTCTCTCTGTTACTGTTAGCTACTATTCATGTATTGGGCCAATCAAACTCACAGGAAACTGGAATATGAAAGCGTTTTTTTTTTCCAGCGTGGCATTGTGGACTTGTTCAACTCTGTTACCATTTTGCAATAAAAAAATAATTTTGAATGAAAGTACCAGTTAATGTTTCAAAATTTATTTCGTTGTAAAAGCAATCAGACAATGGGAATTTAATGGAGTAAGAGATTTTTTAATAAATAAAGTAAATCAATCAATAAAAATATTTTAGTCAATATTCAGTGTAATACAAAGAAATATGTCAATAACTTCCACAACTGAATATAAAAATGACCTTTATTAATAAACACAACAAACGTTGGTGACTATGCATGACGAAAAAAAAAATCAAATGTACATAGAATTAATTTTAGCATATTTTAATATTTTCCGATTTCAACAGAAAATTCGAAACGGTGCTACGACGCACAACATTTCCAAATATAAACATTGCATACAAAACATTATCTATGGTGAGGATTGCGCAGTTACATTTTAATATGTATGTTACTAGTCAGGCCTGGATGCCACCACTTTGCAAAAACTAGAAATATCTCTCATGCATCGCTGGCTTAGCTTTGTTTAAATATTCCTGGAGTGATTTTGTAAAAACATAATGCATTTGTACGGCTCGTTTTTGTGGTTCTGTTAGTGGACATATTCTCTGAGATTAAGTGGAGCTCAAGTGGTTTGTAACCTTCGATTCAGTACCCTTTTTTTCAGAACGCAATCCTATTAAATTGAAGCTCTACTGCATCGCTCTGTGATCTTAGTGCGAGATTATTTGTGACAGTTAAGAGGTCCCTGGGCTGCGGTAATAGAAGCCATATTTTCTCTGTTACCAGTTAATAGATATAGCAGAATTAGATCTCGCGCGGAGATATTGGAATGTAAAAGATCGATGATGCATACCTTTCACCAATCAGCAGTCGTTAATTGGCTGGATTTTCTGGGTAATTGAACAACTTTCCTTGCAAAGTGAACCTTTCTGAACATAACAGCGTAGAATAACTAAAATGTTTTATTATTATTATTATTATTATTATTTTTTTTACAATAATCCGTATTATTGATACTTAAAAATATTGATAGGGTTTGGAAATTTCAAATGTGGTCAAGATGTTACGTTACACGACCCTAAGCAAAATTCGTTTAATTGCTTTACAATAAATTGTTAATTATGTTTAATAGGCTACACTCAATTTTAAACACGTACCCTAACATGTCGCAACACTTTTATCATAGTATTGATTTTAAACCTCGGCCAGAATTCAGTCGTAATTGTCTTCTTTGTCCAAAAGTCTTCCTACCATTTTAAAACATACTTAGTTACTGAAGAACGCATCACCGTGACTGCGTATTTATGTAATATGTATTCTACCGCCTAATAAACTTCTGTTTCAAATTTACAGGACCCACTGAAATGTAATTTCTAATTAGAAGAATTTATGGGCTAACAAAATGCATTTCTACATAAACTATTTTCCTTTCATGTCTATCTATCTATCTATCTATCTATCTATCTATCTATATCTATCTATCTATCTATCTATCTATTTATCTCAGATTCATCTTGCCTGCCTCACGGAGCCTCCGAGTACCCCAGTCTCGGTGATTGATCGACTTATTAACCGGTGTTCTTGTAAGTGTGACCAAGCTGATTAAAATGCATATGCTTGGAATAATGTTCTGGTTAAGCGACTGGGTCTTTATAAAGATGCTTTGCAGAGCGGGCGCGTGCGCAGCCAGCTCGAGAAACTGTGACAAAACACTGACAGATAAGATTTCAAGGCGCGAAACAGAGGCGCTGTCCATGTCTGCAACGAACACTTCTTAATCACAATGAGAACAACGCTTGGAATATCTAAAACTCTCCCACCTATAATAACGTTATTAACTCCAGTCTCTACGTGATGTTTCATATCGCGATATGGGTGCTCTGAAGATCACTCCTTGTTTTCTTTACGCCTTACCGGTATTATCATGATGAGAACCGAAGGATAAACCAGACGTTTATTTTCAAGCGTGTACAGGCATTAGAATATGATGGGGCATTACATCACGGTCTAAGATGAAATTGCAGAGGCGTAAGACTGTTGATAGGTTATAAAAATTGCCTAAAATAGAGGTGATTTCAGGCTTAACAAAAAAAGCACACGAAGCGGAGATAGGCCTTGTTCTGCAGCTGTTCCGAGGGCCAGCAAAGCGGCCTTGTTTAAATTGTGTTACATTCTAATTTACAGGCAGTTTCGGTCAGAGAGACCGGTAGGCGTGAATAGACCAATCAAACCTTAATGATGATGAATGGGAAATTAATTCACATACAAGCAAGACAATTTAAGCCTTCATCTGTTTAAATAGCCTTCCAATAGCAGTTGGAACTGGAGGTCACATTCAATCAATCGCGCGGGCTGTGAAAGTCATATTCTGTGGCACCTTTATCAACATTATTTATAGGGCGCTGCAGACAGCGGCGCTGGCTCGAGAAAGCTTGTAATGGGAAACCGCTTCTGACAAGTAGCACATCGGAAAGAGGCTTTTGAAATATAAATATTCTTTTTTTTCCCCAGGATGTCTAATGTTAGCATGCACTCGTGCAATAGAAATTATACGGAATCCATCAATTTATTCATTTATTTATTTGTCAAAGTAAAATATCACATACTTCAATCAACGTACTTCAATCCGAGAGGCGAATGAACGAGAAAGTGCCTCTGCACTCCTAATGTCATACAACATGTTTATAACTGGCTAGACAGACATGCCTGTAGCTTACAACGCAATACGTGACATGATGCCATCGATTCTTCGTGTTCATATGACGTCAATTTTAATACCATGTTCATTTGTTAACAAAACTACTGTTAAATTTAAAGAAGCAATCTGATTTTATGCCATCACTTTCCTATATTAAAGACCTTCAACTGCTTAATGTGTAGTGGCACGAATTCCCAAAAGCACCAATTTACATTGAGCCTGCCTGTGTATAATCATTTCGAAAACACAGAATAAAACAGACCAATTTACTCCGTGTTTTAATTCACCAACTATCGATGAACAAGTAGCTTATTATACAAATACATGGGGGTTGCTTATATGTTTCTAAATATGCCAGTATGTCAGTAAAACATTGGTTGCACAAACTGATTTTGCTTATTGGGATGGCGTCGTTAATAAAGCTATAATTTAATCTAGTGGTTATAAGTACGACCTTCAAATTTCCTTTCCTTTGTAGCATATCGATTTGTCTTTTTTATTCACAGAATCGGCAAAATGATTTTTCTATAAGCGACCCCACCGCAGAATAGATGCAGCTGAGATGACGAGTAAAATCCACGCTCTCTGGTCGCTAGAAACACGGAAAATGATTACAGTGCGCCTCCCGATCATGTAACTAACTTCTATATCTTAAAAGGGGTTTAATGTCAGTGCCTGTTTATTCGACTACGCCAGCTGTTTTGCATCGTTTTCTTGACTTGTAATTTCCGTTGTATTAACTGGTTTAAAAAAAATCACACTTAAGCATGCTCAGTGCCTAGTTATGTCATAATAACTAATTCGTTTCCAAAATGTGATTTTCTACATAGGTGTAAAATAAAAATACAGAAGCACACCTTAAAGGTAGGCTGTTCATTGCTTCTTTCGGAGCGTCAGACTTTTACTGGTTAAGTACTCGTGGGTTTTATATGTTCTCATGGACTGAAGCGCTTCATGAGATTCCAGATAGTCATGGTATGAGGGAATGTGAGTGTATGTGTCACAGAGGTTCTTAAATCACCTTATCCATGTCCCCTCACACGAGCATCTCACTCCGCCTGCTCTAGTTCCTCCAATGTCCACCGAGGGTAATTTATAGAAGGCCTAGCCGCGCTCGAAATACTTTCCGCAATTTGCCGGGAAGTCGAACATTTTCCGAACATAACCGAGTCAGGCACCGAGAAAACTGACTTTGTAACGAGCAACGCAAAGGGAAAAAAACGCAAAAAATAAAGCTGACATTAAGGTAAACGACTTTGACTGAAGTGCAGTCTGTGCTGAAACATATTTGTGATGAGCTTTGTGGTAAATTTATCATTTTAATTGTGACTTCAACGGCATCATCTACCCGAGCTCTTAGATGGAGCCCATTTTGAGTATCTAAGTACATGTCAAGCTCGGCATCCAATCCGAATTCTGTTGGAAAAAAAGGGCAAATTGCAAAAACGAACAAAATGTTCCGCGTTCAAAATACGGTTGTGGCCTGAAATGTCGTTATATAATTGCTTTTCTTTATAGCGCTGCACTGCTCAGTACGATGTATAGTTCATCTGACTAAGCGGCAGTACTCGAACTATATATAGTGTCTGTTAGGCTACTAGGAGTCATGATTAATTAACTTACATATGTACAACACGATGATTCACTGAACATGGATGCGATCCAGAACTTTAGGTGTATAATAACGATCACAGAGTAACAGCCCATTACGCCGGTAAGTTAAATCTGAGCCTTCCTGAGTATGTTGGCTTCTACCGCCCACTGAGCCCCGATTGAGCTGTTGCTTCTGTTAATCGAGTGATTCAAATCAGACTAAACATAACATGTCGGTTCAGAAGTGGATGCAATTTAGTGATTCTCATGCAGAACAATTAAATAAGCGCCTTAATCTAATCTATGTCTGAGGGTAATGTTTTTATCTCGGCTTGTTTAACCAATTAAAAAATATGCTTTCGCTGCAACAACCTACGTACCATCCAGGAGTACCTGGTGCGCGGTGCATCTTGGGACACGATTCTTACGATGCCCTGTATTTGTTAAGCGATTATGGAAGATTGATTGATGGGTTTATATACATAAGCCTTAAATAGCCTAAACACACATGTTCCAGTTAAAACAAAAAAAATAATGGCTAATTCATTCATTGAAATACTTTTTCCGGAAGAAGGCATATATAGCAACGTATGTGCGTGAGTATATATATGTGTGTGTGTGTGTGTGTGTGTGTGCACATGTATATACTATGTACACTCACAATGACTTGCAAAAATATTCAGATTCATTGCACAATTCATATTGTTTTGTTGTTACAACATTGCAGCAACATATAACGATGAAAAGCAGGTTACTGACGTGTAATATGTGCGTGCATTATATGCGACATTACAGGTGTTCAGCCTATTCCCAGTGGTAAATACGCCCATGCATTCATTACTGTGTGCAAAACTACCTTACGGAGCAGTATATTATGTGATGGCATGTAACTGTTTGCTAGAGGGGCATTTCTCATGATTTCAGAATTTCAAAAAATAATATCCTGTCGTAGTGATTTTTAATCAATAACAAAGATATTGAAAGCACGTCACTGGTCCCCTAAAAAATAACAAAAACAGTGGGGGGTTAAAGTTTCAGTCGGATGGTTCACGAATAAGGAAGCTGTTGGGTCAAAGAGCTGAGAGGACTGTAAAGAGAATTTCCACCAGCTTCAGAAGATGCACAGTGGTGTAGGCAGACATTACAGTGCTGTAGGCAGACATTACAGTGGTATAGGCAGACATTATAGTGCTGTAGGCAGACATTACAGTGCTGTAGGCAGTGGTGTAAGCTGACATCACAGCCGAGTGACAGTACAGAGCTTATATCCAGACTATGATGGAGCGGTGGAGAGCTACCCAAATAAGATCAGATATTGATTTTATGGGTTATGCAATCAATATATCTTTTTTCCTTCTGCCTTTTTGAAGAACTTCCGATGGAGCTGATTGCATTATGTCGTACGCCTGAGAATTCAGGTGAATAAAACGCGGCATTAAAAAAATGCATCATGTGTCTCAGGAAATAAAATACTAAAGAAAGCTAAATAAACGAGACAAGTCATTTACTGAAGTAAATCAGGTCAGGTTTTTCGCTCAAGAGCCAAACAGCAGTGGCCCACCAAGCCTCGCTCTGTCGTTACCCAATAGTGACCAGCATGAATATGTACAGACTTACTTCTACAAGCAATTATTATACAGTCATTGCTTTATTCCTGACTCTTTTATTTAAATGCCATATAGAATGGTTATACTGCTAGAGTATTTTAATACAAGTATAATTGCTAAAAGGTAAAAGAACAATTACTGGAAGTGTGAAGACGTGTGTGTGTGTGTGTGTGTGTGTGTGTCCAGCTACCTGTAAGATGTGGTAGCTCTGTGGTGTTTTGCATTTGGCCTTATAATGCATACATCCAGCTGAGGCATTTGGGTATAAAAAACATTATAGTATATTGCAGGTACTGTAATCTCTTTGCTGTAGGCTGGCCTGCCTGGTCTTCCTGACTATGGTCATTTATTCAACATTATTATCTCCTCAGCACCATCTTTTACCTTCTGATCACAGAGGGAAAATCTATACGGAATCTCCACTTGAATGATAATGGTCATATCTTCCAGGCTTTCATTGGTAGTACTCATAGCTTTAGAAATCAGATGGCAGTGGATCAATAGGCTAGTTTCTTGTATTTTTTTTACAACAGGAAACAACAGCTAGATCCAGCCTGGTGTGTGGCGGCACAGTAGAGCACCGGATCTGTGCAGAGGGGGATTCTGGGTCCTTGCAAGTTCAAGCTCCTTGATGGCACCACACCCAAGGATATCCATGAGACAACAAGCGCAGCGTAGCACAGGCCTCCCAGTATGGGGAGACTGGTCTAACTAGGCTTCCAGTTACATCTTCTTTCTCATTCATTTTCTTGACGTTCACGTCTGTGTGCGAACCGCAGATGCGGTGGTTCCACGCACTGACATCGCTCACGGCTTCGGCGGTTCCACGCACTGACATCGCTCACGGTTCCGGCGGTTCCACGCACTGACATCGCTCACGGCTCCGCTGCATTTCTCCCGCCGTCCCGTTCTTTGCGTGTCTCGTCGAGCCAGCTGCTGGAATGTGCCCAAATCATGTGTCATTGTTTAAAATAATTTAATAAGCACTTTGTTTTATGGGAGCGTTCTAGTTTCATTGCTGTTTTTAAGCCAATAACGCAAAGCTCCCTCCAATTCTTTCTACACTTCATTTTATTTTATGACATTATATTTTAGTGCTCGGCAGCATCATCAAGGAATTCTCCTCTCCTCTTTTTCCCCAGTGCAGGCACAAAAGAAAATGACTGAAAACAATGCAAACAGTTTGGCCAATTGTGTAGTTTTACTGTATGAATAGCACTTAAAGAGCGTTATCTCTCGCGGTTAGAAGTCACTGTGGCAATTATTTGTGATGCCAGTGGCCAAATCAATGCCCGGCTTCAGAGATGCCTCGGACACTTCGCGCTCTGTTCTGCTGTGACAGAGGGACGTTGACACCTGCTATATGAAAGCAGGGGTGTAGTGCCTGCTGTCTCTTGTTTTCTGGTTCCAGAGCAGAAAACAAATTGTAGTTAATACTGTATTTATCTGTATAATTAAGTGGGGGGCGGTGAGAGGCTCAGCAGGTTAGGCCACTGTGTCTGTGATCAGTAGGTCTTGAATACCATGGTCAGCACAATGATTACAGTTTCGGGGCCCCTGAGCGAGGCCCTTACCCCCAGTTGCTTCTGGGACTCTCTGAGCAGTCTCCAGGTTATAATCGGGTTCCGTTCTGTAAGTGTGTCTTTAAAACCAATTTGCAGGTAAGCTGGAAAAAGAATAATACAGTACATAATAATAATAATAATAATAATAATAATAATAGTAATTGTACAGTAAGGTACAGTGCTGTACTTTGAGCCAACAAAGCTGGCCAATGTTTTAACGAGTGTCACAAATTAGTGAACAGTTAATGAACCATTGTATTTCATCCTAATTATTTTATCTAATATAGTTTATGGCCGTCCATTAGTAAGCACAAGTTGTCCATAAGACGAACGTTCTTAACCTGAGGACTGCCTGTATATATACGTTCTGTGGAGATTAAATTAAATCATGGCAAATTAAGTGTTTGTCTGCAGTGACTGCAGGAGTCAATACAGAGTCATTATGTGTGATTATCAATGACTCGTGATCATGGCATATGTTCTGCATGTGTAGGGCTGATGACTGACACCTTGTCATGGTGTTCAGTGCATGTGTAGGGCATGGCAATGGATATGGTTATTGTGTTTTGTATCTGCAATGTTTTATAATTGACATGGTTGCTGTGTTAAGACTGTGTTGGGTTTGATGTCTGACATTCAGACTGTTTGTGTGTAGGGTGTGGCGGACATGGCTGTTTTGTTTACTGCGTGTATAGGGTTTGATGATCAATGTTGTCGAGTTCAGTATACCAGTATTTTGATGATTGATGTTGTCATGTTCAGTATATCAGTATAGTTTGATGATTTATAGTTTTAGTTACTGTGTTTAGTGTGTTCAGGGCTTGGTTGCTGTGTTTTGTCTGTGTGTAGGGTTTGATGGTTGCTGTATTTTGTCTGTGTGTAGGGTTTGATGGTTGCTG
>JAODKN010000046.1:2393302-2404430 GCA_026774425.1 Petrocephalus zakoni
GACCTCCCTTCCATCCATCCATCCACCCTCCCATCCATCCATCCATCCATCCATCCATCCATCCAGTCCTAATCAAGGTCATGGGGGGGCTGGATCACACGCCACATGGCTGGGGTACACCCTAAATGGGATGTCAGTTCACTGAAGGTCAAAAACACATGCAGATAGACTCACAATTATACCCTTCATTAAAAGCAAATTAAATCACACTGAAGCAAATAAAATCTACTGGCATACAAAGCAGCGCATGACAAAATGCTTTACAATAATTCAGCTATAGTCAAGCATCCAAGACACTTCCATGGACCCACTGAAGCAGAGAACATACTTCAGCTGTTCACGTTGACATCACACCAGCTATTTAAAGTATAATTACTAAAATGCCTACATGCAAATCTGCGTCTGCTCATGTACAACGTGGTTCACATTTGAAGCACAAGGCATCAGCTGCGGGAGGGATGTGCCCCCAAACCCACCCCTGGCTCCGCATCTATAGAACCGCAATGTTGCATGTCTGCGGTCCGCCTCAGAAATGCATTTTGGTCAAACCTGCGACTGAAAAATAAGCAGATATGGAAAACGGAGTGATGGACGTCTAGGTGAAGTGAAGGGCCCAATGCAATCAGCAGATATAGGGCGTCCCATACGCTTCATGAGCAATCGAGTAATTATGTATCTATGTTTCAGGCCCTGGTGGTGTGTTGCCACAATGTAGTATCACACCTACATGGTTGTGGGTTTGAATCATGGTCTCAGTAGGCTGTATGTGGAGGGTGCATGTTCTCTCCATGTTTCTGTGGTTTTCCTCTGGATAACCCAGTTTCCTAAGTGGTAGAGAAGATGGATGGAGAATTTAGAGGCTGCAGTAATTAGGAATATTACTTAACCCATGTCTCAGGCAGCAGAGAAGCGAATGCAAAGCACACACACACACACACACACGCACACACACACAGCTACAGGGCCGTAGGCGCAGGAGAATTTGGACGACTTCCTCGTTCGAAAAGTACCCGAACGCACATCTCGTTAAACTAAACGATTAAGGGTGTTTACATGGCCTCTAATGTCCGAGGGCACGGGGAAGAGACACGGCATGGCGCTGAAGCAAATCAATACGTTTACGAAAGAGTCTCAGTCGCTCAATTAACAGAGGCGAGGATCAGACATTAACCCAATTGGCCATGAAGAAAACATTTTAAGAGGCGGCTAATGGCATTTAATTAAATCCTATATTACAGCCTTGAGTCCAGTATTACAAATCTGATGAACACTAATGGCTGAAAATGTTTCTCACTTTCAGGTGGCTTTATTATTTAACAGGTCCGTCTCAAAATACCGGCACTCGGGTTACATACGCTGTCCCTTCCCTAAATTTATACATACGCCGTCTTGTAACCCCCCGGGTTCTTCCGCTTCCTCCGCGGCTCTGGTTCCGGTGTCGTCACGGCGACGGCGCTCGGCAACGTCAGAGACGGATAGCCATCCGCCGGCTGAGACCCGGGAGCATTTAGAAGCTCCCTGTAGAGTCCGGCAAGGTGTCAGGCGGCCGCGGCGCTGTGATTATTCACCGGCGGGCCGAGCTGATATCCCAGCACGTGTCATGCGAAAAAGAGCCCCATGATGGATACTGATGGGCCCCATGATTACTCTTGCAATAAGCGTAATTAATATAACGAAGTGCGGCCGGGTGCAGGGTGGGTGATGAATTCGGGGCGCGCTGCAAGTCACAATCTCCAGCAGCCGCCGTTACTCAAGGGTGATGGGGGCCTGGAGGAGGGGGGCCAGGAGCATTCTCTACAGAGACAACAACATACACAGGTAAACAGAGAGCGAGCAGGAGGGCACACACGCGGCGGCGAACGCCAGGGAGAGGGCACACGAGGGCACACGCCACTCCTGTGTTTGACGACCAGGTGATGCTTTCAGATAACCTTTAAGCTAGGAGATCCAAAAGTAAGCTTCACGCTCTTATAATCTCTTTAATAGCTGAGCAATAAATAAAATGTGAATTTAATAATCATTCAACACCAATGAACGGGCCAATTAAAACGTCAAACTGCCTTAAAATCCATTTATATGAATGCTTCTCCATGTAATCAAACTGACATTGGCATTAAATCAGTTTGTCTGTTTATTAAGTTTAGTTTTTTTCTCATTAAAGAGGAAGAGAACATTAATACAGGAAACAACAGTACATAAGCTACATGCCTGTTTCACGGAGCAATATATAAATGCACTTTTGAACTGCACTATATGCACACTACGCACACGCAGGCGCACATACACCCAGTGCGTGTGAATAATTAGTTAATGAAGACCTTACCAGCACCATGCAAAGCAGTTTCTAATAAAAGGTACCAGACAAATAATATCGCAACAGTAATATGAGTTATTAAAATTGTCTTTTGTATAATAATAGAGAAGGTAAATATACACTATATAACATTAGGGGCTAAACGTGCATTCATTTGCAGAGTTCAGAGCATGTCGTGATTAGGCGGTAGCTTGAAACAATCGGGGCACGCTGAAGAGGGCTATTCCCATCTGACGCGCAGGAAGCTGTGGAAAATTATCCATTAGCTCTCTAATACACGCGTGCTAATTCCGCCACGATCCCTGTTGATATAAATTAAGAAGCACCTGAGGGCAGCGTCACGTCCGCCTCGGCATGAATCTAAGCGGCGGAGGGACAGCCCGATTAGCAAGGGGGACTAATGAAGGCGCCTTCCCCGTCGGACCTTGCATTTATCACGGCGGGCGATGGCCGATAGCTACTCGTGTGCGGCGCCGCGCAATTAGCGGGCGGACAGGCTCCGGGAGCGCCTGGCGGTGCCGGGGGACGAGACGCGAGTGACGGCGTGCTACCGCGCACGGGTCCGCAAAAGACCTGATAAATCAGCTAATCACACCATCCTGCGCTCTTAATCATCCCGGAGCAGGGCGTGAACCAAATGTTTGACAATGCAGCCTCTTAATCTCTCCCAGTTAACTGTCATGGTAACAGAGTGAGAACAGGTAAATAAATAAATCAAGTTGATACATAATTTATATACAAACGACAAAACTCAAAGAATGTAGAGACAGTTAGGACTGTGGCCTCTTCCCCTCCAGGATTCAAGGACTTGATTGTGGCTCTGTGTGTGTAGAGTTTACATGTTCTTCCGGGCTTCAGCTGAGATCTTTCCCACTACCAGGGCCGTCAGAGAGGCATGGACACCCTGGCAGATTCAGGGGGCACGGTGATGTATAGGAGCTTCAGAATCTACTGTTGCAAGGACTCGAATTTCTTCAGACTGAAAGTGCCAACCCAAGCAAGGGACTCAAGGTGACATTTTCTTCAGGAGGCTCAAAAGCTACTAGCCAAGTCCCTGACCACTGTTCCCATTTTCTCTAGCGATCCCAAAAACATGCACTGCACTGGGTGAACTGCTGTCAGCAAGTCATCTCTTCCCCTGCCTTGCACCCTGTCTGTCCTGGGAAAGGGTCCAGGCCCCCCGTGACTCTGCACTGCAGAAATGGTTATGGCAGGGGGGGTGTATGACCGTAAATAAAGATTTTCCTTTTTAAGGCGTTAATATATTCTTTCAGTATTTCATGAGTAATTATCCAGTAATGTCTAAGCTTTAGGCTGTACTCCTAGAACAAGTATGAATGGCTCAGTCTACGGTTGCTGAACTTGCACCTATGAGTGCAAAACGCCAAAAAGGACCAATTTCGCAAGTCCGGGGGAGCCTAGTTGTGCGGTGACGGCATCTCTCAGCGAACGGGGCATTTAAAATAGCCACGATCCAGCCCCAGAAAACTATGAGCTGGCAGAGGGCAGCAGCCACACCACCGTGGCTCCCGGATCGGCCCTGGGTGAGGAAGCCGTCTTCGTTTATTTTTATTTCAACGTTTTTTTCCCCCCACTGGGTCGGAACAGGGAAAAACAGAATCCGGGTCAGAACCAGAGGGATGTGCAAAGTACAGAAAGGGCCAGGCGGGTGTTAAAATGGGATGTCGGTGAAGATGGGAATGAACTGTCAAATGTAGGCGACACAGGAAGTACGTGACCCCTGGAAAGTTTCCATTGGCTCCTCGGCTTAAACGCACCCTACCCTCTCAGGATTAAGATGTTACCTTCAGGGCAGCAGGGAGATACACGATCATGTCTCGGGAGTTTCCCGAATGCCACCCTGGCCCCCGCCGTCACAACCGGGCCGCAGAAACACCCCACCACTTTGTCACGGCGATGAAATGAACAAGCGTGGCGGCTCTGACCTTCCGTGGGGTAAGGGCGGGGCAGAGAGGGACGGCGGTCTGGACCGGGCGCGGGGCGAGGTGCTGCCTTCGCTGAGAAAGACGTCAGCTAGCCACCGATAGCTTTTTTACGGGGACCTTTCAAGTCCTGTTAATGAGGAAACCGCCAGTACAGCAGCGAGTCTATAAACAGAGGGTGAAATTAAAACAAATATGAAATAGAAACAATACGAGTTTCCTCCCAAGTATCATATTTTTTCCAGTTTTCGTTTGCGGTAACATGATGCGAAAAACAGGCCGGCCGTATCGCTGATAGAGGTGGAACCGCGCGCGGGAACCACGCCACCGTCGAGTGGATGTTTACACGAAATGATTACGCGTGCGGTTTGTATAGCGTCACAGTGGCAGAAAGCTTTTGCGGTGGCTCTTGTAAAAAGCCCTTCTGACATGCCGCGACGCAGTCACGCTGGGAATCGTGTGAAATCTGCTTCTGACTGATAAATTATCAACAGCAGTAGTGAAGAAAAACCACGGTTTTCATGCAGTTATGTAGATTTGTGACCGACCTGCATGAAAACATTTGTCTTGTCCCTAAAATTATACGTTTGTGTGTGTGTGGACATATTTATATAACGTTGTGGGGACCCAATGTCCCCACAGTGTGATAAAAACCAATTTTCTACCTTGTGGGAACGTTTTTGGTCCCCATAAGGATAACATCAGTTTTATAAAAAATCTTTTTCTGCAATTAAAAAACTAAAAATGCCAAAAATTTCATATTTTGTTTGGTTACTTATGGCTAAGGTTAGGGCTGGATAGGGGTTAAGGGTGTTATAGTTGGGATCAGGGTTATGCCCATAGGAATGAATTGAGTGTCCCCATTAAGATAGGAATATGTCTGTGTGTGTGTGTGTGTGTGCATTATATATATAAGTGTGCAACTACTGATGGTCCAAAATAAGACATGACGGAGGAGGCTTCAACATCCATAATGTTCAGGTAGCTGAAATTCACAGACTGAAATTAAGCTAATTAATTCATCCATCCATCCATCTTCCATACTGCTTATGTGGTGCCAGGTCACGGTGACTGTGGAGCAAATCCCGGGAATGAGATGCTAGCCGATTGCAGGGTATGTAGTCATGCACATCGCCAGTGATTCGGAGTCACGGTCGCAGAAACCGTGGAGCACTGCAGGAGTATAGGCATTGGGACATGGGGAGAACGTGCGGACACGACACACTCACAGAGTGGGGGGGTCATGAATCGAGACCGTAACTGCGGAGGTGAGGTCACAGTGCTGTTCATTGAGCCATAGCACTGCCCGGCCCTGAAACACACAGATATAATTGCCAGTCTGGTGATGCTCATTAGAAGTAATGTCTGCCTGGGGTCAGGAATCGTAACAGGCCCAAATCTTAGCCACTGATCCACCACGCCACATTAGTATTTTATATAACAGGAGATTTTCATGAAGCAGATATTATGCAGATAAATAAGAACATTGATACGCTGTAGCCAAATCATAACTGGGGGTCTTCAGTAAATGTCAGGATTCAAACTGGACCAAAGTTCCACCATTTATAATACTGTGTTGTTTACATTTCTGGACACCTTATGCTTAAAATGAAATTGCAATGGAAAAGATGCAGAAATCATGAAAATAATGTATAATGGTTGAAGAATGAATTCTCTAGGCTTGACAATTTGCTAAAAACAGGCTGAAAATCACCAGGACTCAGATCTCCTTCAGAGTACTAAATGTAAGCCACAAATCGCCGTCAATTATCTGTGCTAGATCACTGAACTAGCCGCCGTGGGAGAAAATCCAACATCAATGACGGAGAACGGGGTGCAGAAAGAAGCCAAGATCAGACCAAGGACCCTAAAATACACTCCAAAGATTTTCCTGAACTTGCAGATAAAACGCCCAATGTCTGAAAGCTATCTATACATGGCAGTGTAACGCAACAATGACAACCACCCCGATACCTCGTCCTCCTCTCATACACAAAGACGGTGATATTCGAGTGGTGGAAAATTGGACAAGTAGCTCTCGGCATCCCATAAACGCGGCTCACCAGCCTCGTAACTGAATGGATCACCTGGCTCCGAGTTTTTGCAGATTCTGCGAAATGCCCTGGAAAAACAGCTGGGGAAAATATGCGAGACATCCTTTCGGATCACCCAGAAATAAATTAAATTAATTTGGAACACCGGATAGAATGCACGGTTGACTGCAGGAGCCAGTTAAGATAGGCTTGTATGACAATGTCATTTGATCAAAGTGCCCTGAAAAGAATGGCTCTCTCAGTGACTGTGAAAAATATAATGAGGACCCAAAGAAACAAGAAAATACTGAACTGCTGAAAAAGACTAGTGATATAATCGTCTCTTGGGAGGATTCACCAATTGAAGCTGGTCTTAAAATTAAAATATTGCTATTTGTAGTACTTATTATTAGAAATATTACTTCAATCCAACTATCTTGGGCCACTATCTAGTTCAAATTTCAGAGAGCAGTTCAGAAAGAAGGCTAAAAACACTTGTACTAATAGCTGCTTTGGAAGTTTAGTAGCTCTGGAATACCAATCAATATCACGGGTAATTTCAGAATTAGTTTTCCCATAATCCTCTCTAAGAACAAAACAAGACTGGGCAGGAGGTAGTATTATGTGTGGTCTGTACAGTTTTATCCAGCATAGGCTACTGTATTTACTGCATGGGTTTATTTTTATGTTTTTATCTCAAGAAGTCTGGTGACTTCACACTGTAGTTTTTGCATATAAATTTTAAGTTTACGGATCATAAATACAACTGGATATTTGACTGCTAGATCTGTAGTCTGTTGTGATATCACTACTCACCCAACAAAAGACTTTACAGGCCAAGAGTCCTGGCTCAGTGTCTTTTCCCTCCTCATAGTAATGACGGAAATAAGTGCATCATTTGGAGACTAAAAGCCATTTAGTGCGCGAGTTTTTCACTTGAGATTATATGGCTTTCTGGTAAAGAAATTAACAGAAACAAAGGAAAACAATTCAGCCGCAATCCTGGCAGCTGAGCTCGGCCCCAGAGTACTGTGTAATAACAAGACAGACAGGGTCAGAAGACGAGGCGAGACAGCACAGGGACGCCCGAGTCACACACGAGGACGCCGTAACCGCAAAGACGGCCATGTCTGAGCACTGCCATGCTCTAGAAACTTCTGTGGGGTAGCCCCATAAGGATTTCTTGGCTTGATCTAGTTTTCTGTAGGCTTAGATGTCAATGTACATTTCCTGCTCAGCTCGAAATCCGTCATTAGCTGGTCGTCACCTGCAACCACGCTGTGCTGAATTTAGACAGCTAAAAGTAATTAAGGTGGCCTATATATACCGCATTACATAGCTGATTTTGCATACAAAAGCTTCAAGAGACGCAGTCCTGCTGAAGGTGAACTCAAAAATAATAATTTTAAAACTAGAACTGTTTAAAAAATAAAAACACAGATGAGGAATTTACTACAGAATTAGAGAGAAGAGTCTAGGCAGCTGGCATATAGAGAGGCTTGCATATGATGGCTACCTACGTCCATGGAGCTGTTGAGTCCCGCAGAGAGAGCAGCCTGACATGCTACTGTTTACGGCCACTGGCGATCACTCGCAGTTTAACGACACGTTCGCAAACATCTGTCCATAAAACAACAACACAGGCCGCTCGTGCGCAGAGCTGCGCAAAATATGCTAATTTTACTGCCCGCCAACAGCCCACAAGGTGGACATTAAAATGTATCAATTCGCTTTGCCCCCCGCTGTTCTGACGCACCCCCTCCCCGAGGAGCTGGTGGAAATTGGCCTGGGGGGGGGGGGAACAGAGAGCTGGACGTGGGAACACTTGCACGTCATCAGGATTGTAACACGTTAGCACCGCCTTACAGGGGAAGGGAACTTCAGCGAGCGCGATGGAGCACTGATTCATGCGTGACCAAACACTGGAGTCCTCCAAGACAGACGCGATTGAAACGCAGGGTTTGATGCTCCTTATCTTTTGACATGAGGGTGTCAAAAACTACTGTTAAATTACTAAATAGCCATTTTTGGACTTTCTAAATGCTGCGGCACGGAGTTAAATCTTTGACTCTGTCAATCCAGGGGAAAATAAATGCAACTGAGGTACTCTTTACACCAAATGGCGTAAACTACCTAAAAGTGAGTGAATAAAGTGGGTTTGGGTAAATAGTGCGAGGGCAGAGTCTTCAATCTCAATCGTTTTCTCATCCAACATGTCTTAGCGGGGGGGCCATTTCATGCTGGGAGGCAGACACAAAAAAAAACAGGACAGGAGATGGAAAAATGCTGGGGCTGGCCCAGGATCAGTGTTTATTGGAAACAACAGCCTATTCTAGAATCTCTTACAGACAGCAGCATGGCCACAGAACCACTTTGGGGAAGACCAATGACAGGAAGATAAGCAGCAATGTTCTGGTTCCCCTTCCTAATTCCGCCAATTAGAATTGCTGGTACAGGCAGCGGGTTAAAGCCCAGCCTTCCTCAAGGTGTTTCACTAGGGCAGTGAAAAAATGACTAATAAACTTCACAGTATTACTGGTCTCTCTGAAAGAGAGCGAGTTAGGGCTCAGAGACAGACGCTGAAATCCATTTGCAATAATCAAGGTGTGTAACAGCCGCAGTAAACAGGAAGACGAACTTAACAAAGACGAAAAAGTGCGGAGAAACGTGAAAAAGCGTCTTTGTGTTCCTCGTTATATTAACGGTGTGTAAAAAAAAAAGGGAATGGTTTAATCCTGAGCAATCTGAGAGCCCACGGTTCTGCCCCCATTCAGGAAGCCAGGCATTTGCCAAAATTGTGGTTGCAGTGGCCGAGGGAACCACCCTAGGGGTCTTTCCCGGGACTCGAACCGGCTTCCGGCACGTCGGCATGGAAACAGGAGGAGGAGATTCCGAGGGACCATGGGAATACGGGAATACGAGAGAAATGGCTGAACGAGAGATAAATGGGTAGGTGGGTACAAAAGACTGATCATGAAGGTCACAAGGTTAACACACACACAACTGACCAGCAACAAGCCCCACAACGAAGAATAAGGAGTCAGGGTACATGTACATGACGGAGGTGATGAAAAAAAACTACAACAGTGCAACGGAGATAAAATGAAAACTGGCAAGTAGAGACTGAACAAGAAGACAGATGGACCAACACCACCGACGGCTAGGGCCCATGTTACAGCCACATCAACCCAACAGAACCTCTGACGTCAGGTCCATGGCTGGTACTGGCATCCTCACCGCAGTCACCACAGTACTAGCAGTAATTACTAGCACTAACCAAGATGATACCTAACAGCGAGGCTAAAGAACCTCAATTCACCATTACCAGGAACTAGGCCACGTGTACCTTGACAAGGGCAAGAACTCATGGATAAGAGACATCTCAAAAAATATACATATCTACTCCCCCTCCAGCCCTAATACTGCTTCATGTCTGTCAAAGTCCCCCAGGCGCACAGCCCCGAATCTTTCTGCGTATCAGCCTTGTGTGTGGAGGACCAGGGGGGTTCGGGGCAGGCATGGTCTTGGAGGGAATGTGACAGGCGATGCATGGTTCCACATCACACTACTGGCCCTCCTTTTCGCGCAGGAACTGGAAGATGGAGGAGAAGTCCTTGGTGGCGTAGCCGCAGGCACACATCACTCGGTACATCTGGTGAGCCAGCGAGCCCAGCGGGATGGGGGTCTTAGTGTCGGTCGCAGAGTCTTGGGCCAAGCCCAGGTCCTGAAGAAACACAGATTCTTACATTTATTTATTTAGCAGATGCTTTTATCCTGTGACCTACATCTGAGAAAGCAGGAGCAACTACAGGTTAAGAGTCGTGCTCAAGACCCAAGGGTACAGTCATACTGCTGACCATGGATTCAGAACCAATGATCTTCCTGTTACCGGCACAGCATCCTAAACTGCTAAACTACACCCACACCAAGGCAGCCTTCACTCAGGCCTGACTCCAGGTCATAGGTCAACTAACGACAACACAAACTCATAGGAGGACTGAGTTGACGTCTTTGAGCGACGACCTCGCGTTGGTATTAACACAATGGAGAAAGGCATTGTGGGTAGAGAAATGGCCGGCCCACCTTCGCCATCAGTGTGGCACTGTAGCCCCCTTGGTAGCTGTTCGCTGAGGGGACGCCCTCCATCACGCCGGGGACCGGGTTGTAAGTGTCACTCGACCAGCAGCGTCCAGAGCTCATGTTGAGGATCTGGGCCAGCAGCTTGGGGTCAAGCCCTAGCCTGTTGGGTTCAGAGGTCAAAGCGAGAGTGGGGGAGAAGATGAGGTCAGTGCTGACCTGAAAGGGAACCTTTGGCTGCCCATTCCTATCATTTTTACTCTAATGGCTGTTCTGCCAGATAATACGGTATTGATATTTAACCAGGATGCGCTTAAAGAGGTGACAGGCCTAATAAACATTCCCTGGCAACCCCCAGCAGGATGAGGAACGGGCCGGGACAGCTGCTTCTGGTGGCGGGTCAGTGCCGGGCCCCGACGACGGCTTTGCCCCGTATGGGACGGGTGAGCCGCCGGCGGCACCGCGGATTCAGCGGCGCGGTGGCGGGTGGCGGGGGGGCGGGCACTGGCTGTCTCGCACTTTAATGTCGGCATAAAGAGAACCACATGAAGAGGCACCGCGTAGAAGCTGGCGCTCGCCACCCGGCCCGTAAAGTATATTTTGTGCTCAATATGACTGTTAAATCATGATTAGTGTTTAAGGCCTCCGAGTCAGCCAGCCAGCCGGGCCTGCACCTGGCTCTCATTCTCGTATTGTCGGGCCGCTTTTATTAGCTGTCTGTGCAGTAATTAAGAAACTGAGACGCGCTTCTGGGACAGTCC